>OMLP01044178.1:30837-80198 GCA_900302685.1 Spondyliosoma cantharus
CTATCAACCATTTTGACAAACTGGTATCCAAGAATTAAATAGGTACTGTAGCTGAGTGTTAAGAAAGGGTTCCAGTGTTTATCTTGAATTGTTGCCCTGAGCCAGATGACAGAGTACGCTGAGTCTCTCCAGTTACAGATCCTCTTCACTTGCAACTAACCTAAAAGAAAATTTAGAAAAAAAATACAAATTGATTATCCTGGGGTTCAACTGGGTTAAATATATCGATGCACTTTATAATCAGTGGAAAAAGCGTACTTACTTTCATCGTCAGAATCGAAGCCAAAGAGTGCAGAGCAGGTGTTAAGGGCTCGGTGTTTCTGTAATTCTTCTGCACTGCTGAAGGAGGAAAGACATTTGTCACAGCGAACCCTGGTCTTCTGCTCAGGGGGGTCATCATTCTTCTGCTGCTCCGTTTCTTTTTTAATACTGCCCCAGTAAACATTTTTCTTCTGAGGGGCCTCGTCTGTGGACCTCCTCTTCCGCATCGAGAGCAGAGACTCGTCCATGTAGGTGGAGGGTGGCGGTCGGATGAAGGGGGCTTTAACAAAAGTGGCATAGGAGGGATCTTCGGGTTGGAAGGATTTGTGCTCAGTGATGTGTGGCTCTCCCAGTTTCTGCTGGACTCCCTCAGCCAAAGTGGACAAATCCTCAAGGTCTCGGACATTCAAGGGGTCATACACGACGGGGGGCTTTTTTCGACGGCACTTGCTTTGGTTTGCTGCAGAATCTCCAGTACGGGAGGTGGAACTCTTTCCTTCCGACACTTGGTTTCTTGTCTCATTCTCATATCCATTGACAGATTTGTTTTCGTCTGTGGGCTCATGACTGCCCGTTTTATCTGAGCAATTGTCGATTTTAGACAGGTCTTGATTTACACAATCCTCAATAGTAGAGCCATCAACATGATCATTTATTTTACAAGGTTGGTCTTCAGTTTTGATTTCATTGAAATCCTCAAGATTGGATGCCTCAACATGATCAAGGACAAGACTCTGCCCCTTTTTACTTTGCAGCCATATCTCCTCAACCTTAATTTTCTGCTTCCACGGAGCTTCAGTGTTTTGCTTCTGCTCTCTGGACTGTCTCAGCTCTAGCTCGTCTCTTTGAGGCGCTGGGACGTAGTGTCTCCATTCATGATCATAGAGACCTTGGAGGTTCGAGAATAGCTTCTCACAGTCTGTGAATGGACACTGAGGTCTGAAGGGCTGGTGGGTACTGACATGGTCCTTTAATTCCTGTTGTGTTGCGAAGCGCTGGTTACACTCCAAATGGTGGCAGAAGTACTGGAGAGGAGTATCGTGGCGCTTCATGTGATCCTTATAATGCTGGAGAAACTGTAACTGCCTGTTGGAGAAAAGAACAATCAGGCCTAAATGAAAAGTAATAACTTGATGAAATTTTAACACGTTTTTTTTGTTGCTGATTGATTCAGTTCCTGAATTAGGCACTAGATGTAAAACTGGGAATCTGTATCAATAGCAGTTTTTGAACTGCAGGCTACGACTCAACTTTATCATCAGACAATACCGCCTGACCATACCGTGCCACGAACTTAAGCTAGATTCTTTGCCGATCGCCATGGCGCTGCTGTGCCTACAAACACACTGTAACTGTATGCGTCGGTTCAACCGGGTATGTTTCTTTGACCTGCCGTCTGCAGCACTGCTTTGGTCTGTCATCCACGTGGCTTTTTACACCAACAAGAGCGTCTAAAAAGCGTCATGCTGCCTCATATTGTTCTGATTTTGTTTGTGAAATTAGCCGGATGCTCTATGTCATTCCTGTGTCTGACTCCCTGCCTGGATAGAGCTGCTCTATGCAGCTTGATGCGGCTTCTGTCGAAAATGAGATGTGTGTGTATGCTCTTCAGAGCAGAGCGGACTCTGAGGGTGACCTACTGTGATGTTAGTAATTGACCCAAAACACTGTCAACAATGACATGTAGACAACCTGTAATAGACCCCTTTGCTATTCTGATGCTTACAGTGTGTTGAAGAGCTTCGGACTAGAGGCCTGTGAGCATGTCTTTGACCACTGCTGGTCTTAGATGGGTGCGGCCTGGTGCAGAAAGAGCGCATGCTCCCAGTGGTGCAAGTGCTTGCACGATCGACTTGGCTTAAGTTGGCCAGTTTCCAGTGTGGCCACAGAGCAAGGACTAAAATTAAAAATGGCTATGAGTCATAGTCTGTCCAAGGCAAACACACAAAACCTAATGACGATATAGTTGCTGCTGCAATGTCCCAAGGTTTCAGTTTTAACAATCAGTGCTCATCGCCTTTTAATCTGAGTATGATGTGTAATGGTAAAGGAAAGGAAAAAAACAAGTTGAGTTAAGCCATGTATTGGAAAATCACTATTATGACCAGCCGGACACACAACAGATACTGTGATGTACAAGCCATCCAATTCCCAATTGTACCAGTGAATACTCGAAGACTTAAATAATAGATCAGATGAAGGTAAAGCGAGGAAAGATCACATTAAACTCTCTGTAAAGAAATGTGTGAAGACCAATGTACTGTATGTCTTACCTGAGGCACAGAGTGCACTTTTGTTTGGTCCAAACAAAAGCCTTCTCCAGCACTTTATCGTCATTAACGTGGCATTTGATGGCATGCTTTGTTAGTGTGCTGCTGATCCTCAAGAATACTCTATCACAGGACTCTGAGGGGCACAAGTGATAGGTGATGTCCACACCATAGCCATTCTCTCCTGTAGGCCTCTCCTGCCCCCCTCCTTCTCCATCTTTCTCCACCATAGAAGGATCTCTGACTATCACCAGTCCATCTTTAATGACTACCTGCTCATCTTTGAAGTCTACCTCCTTGAATATATTTGCATCGGGGTTCTTGCACTTGTTGTGAAGCACAGATGTCTTTTTGATTAAGGTGCGGAGGTTCCTGATGATTCGATCTTCTCTCTTGAGGCTTGACAATTTCGGTCTGCTTACGGGTTTCTTATTCAGAGTTTCCTCATTTGAAATGGAAGTCTTATTTGCATCCTGAGACTGGCTCGGTTTTTCAACTTTATCTACTATTCCATTAGCAGCTGGCACATCCACAATGCATGGCTCCTTATCAGGGGGTTTCTGCTTGGACATTTCATCGATGTGGTCCAGAATGTGCTTTTTGGCAAAATGAAGGTGTTTAAAGCGCTTCCCACAGAGTATACATCTTAGTTTCCTACCCCTCAGGTGTGAAAGAGCATGCCTCATAACATTCAGGCCTTTATAATCTTTGCGGCATACTTTGCAGTGGTGCATCAGGTGAGCATATTTTTGAGTACGGAGTGCTCTGTCCCTCCATGTTGTTTTGACAAGCACCTGGAGAAAAGACAGCAAAACATTAAACGAGGGCCTAGAGCTCATCAGGAAAACATAATTTTTCATATAAAATAACTGTTTACACCGTTTGTGTGAACACCTCTCAGCACAGTTTAGCAAAATGCTGTACGAAAAGATAAAAAATAAAATGATTTGGAATAAATTTGCCAAATGTTTGAAATTCTTGTAAGAATTATTAAAGACAAACAACTGACCGCTTTTATTGACACGTCTGTTTCCACTGCGGATTGGAGCTCCTGTTCTATGTCGTCAGTAAGCTCATCGGATACTGTGGATTCAGGAAGTTGCCGTTTGTCGCTGTCAGGCATTTTGCATTTGAGAGAGTAACTGTGAAACAAACCTACTGGACATTCAAATAGCTCTAAAGGTGGACCATCTAGTTCAGGATCAGCTTGAACAGCTGGAACAGTAGCTTGAGGCTCAGTAAGAGGACCTTCACAATGCTTGGAACCAATCTGTATTTGAGAATCCTCTCGGATTTGTGCACCATAACTGCTACTACAGACCATGTCAGTATGTTCCTCGAGTCCATTTTCCTGTTGAAGTTCATTCTCTAGGTGAGGCATATCCGCCTTTTTGTCCTCCGTGTCAGCTATCATCCGTTCAAGTTGGTTCTCCATCTGTTCCCTCTCCTGTTTAAGTTCATTTTCCAGGTGAGGCATATCTGCCTTTTTGTCCTCCTTATCAGTTATCATCTGCTCAAGTTGGTCCTCCGTCTGTTTCCTTTCTTGTTTCAGTTCATTCTCCAGGTGAGGCATATCCTGCTTTCTGTCCTCTGCGTCAGTTATCTCCTCAAGACCCAAGTCCTCCACTGGAACAGACATTTCATTGTCAGGATAGGACAGTTCCAGTTTCAGTGAAGCCTTCTGTCCCTGTTTTGTCCCTTTAACTTTGACCTTCTTCTCTTTGTGTGTGTGCATCAGCTCCAGCCTCGGAAGACCCTGCAACCATCTTTTCTTCTGACCTTTTCTTTTCAGAATTTGGCTCTTCACACATCTAGATAAGTATTCTCTCTTTCGGGTTAGAGGGGGCTTAACAGGAGCAGGATTTTCCACCTTGGTGTGATTGCGTCTTAGTGAATACACAGGCTTACTGCCCAAAGAGGTGGATTTCACATTGAATCTGATTTCTGGATCGTCACCCAGGTCCACCTCATCAACAGACTTAGATTGTTTTCTCCTTCCCAACCCTCTCCTCCATTTTCTCCTCCTCAGAAGAGCGTTATTTGATGGGGCTGTCGCTCCATACATAGTCTTCTTTTTAGGAACGTCTTGCTTCTCCAATGTAACTTCAGTGTACTTGCAGGAATTGCAACCTTGTCTGCACGAGTCATTTACACAATTATCTATGAATAGCTCTTTACTGTATTCCTTCTCCTCTTCCTCCCTCATCTCACTGAGAACAGCAGCCTTCATGACCTTGTCACTTATCAACTCCAAGCAATGGGTCCTGAGGGTCAGAAGGTTCCAAAATTCAGGATCAAAACAGAGGCGCTCTTTGAGCATCTGGAAAACAAAGACATACACAAAAATGTTCAAAATGTAAATCTATCATTACAGCACAAATTCTATTCCCATCTTCACCCCTTCCAACCTGCAAAATATGGAAGCGAACGCTGGTCCGGACAGGGCTGTTGTGGGGATGTGGCTCCTGGTCAGGATGCATGTAAAGCAAGCAGACAGTTCGGTAAGCTTCCAGGCTGCGTTCCTGACAGAAGACCAGCAGGGCACACGCTCGACAGATCTCCAGGTCATGAGGAAGCAGGAAGGCGATGGTCTTGCAAACCAGGGACCGGGCCCCGCTGTCAGCCTGCATGTCGCACAGCTGCAAGGCCCTGGCACAAAGCTCCACACAGACATGGACGCCTTCACCCCCCAGCTGCCGGAAACAAGCACACTAGTGATTAAGACGAGGCAAAACGGTAGATAAGAGAATCAAATGAACAGGGCAAAGATTCTGGATGCCCCTTCTTTCCTCAGACTGAGACTCCTCAATTAATTCTCGGCACTCTGCCTTGGAAATTAGTTTTAATTTTATTACTTAACCAACCCAGATAAGTTGAAATCCAAATTGGGTGACAGACATAATTAAATCTAATAATTATATGGAAAAAAAAATATTTCTCAGTGATGGTCTTGTTTGCGTATGTAGGTCATATAGAGGCATCAGCATTAAATTGAGACAGTTTCATAACCAAATAAAAGTTTATTTTAGTACATTTAACATAAGGGAAATATAGATGTAGCTATATTTTGAAACAAAATCGTCTGACATCAAACTGCAACCATGTGCATCCATGAGAGTGAAGGATATTTTGATCTAACAAATATCTTCCTAATTTACAAATGAGGTGTGAGTAAAATCCGTGTCAGATTGCAGTGTTGTCAGTTTGTTCATGCTACAAACAATGTGCATAATATTCAGTTAATTATCTTCTGTCCTGATGAACACAACATGGAGAAAGATTATGCTCGTGTTGTCGTTCGCACCTCTGTGGTGACCAGTTTGATGAAGGGGAAGATGGCTCTGACGTTAGTAGAGGACGAAGCCAACTGCAAGCACTCAGCCAAGAAGCCTTGCCTGGAGGGATGGGCCCGAAGATGCAGCCTGCTCCAGATGAATACCAGGTCCCTACAGGAGGCAGCGGATGCCAGGTCAAAGACATCTAGCTCAATTATATGGCATGTTAATTGGGCAACAACTCCTAAACTCAGTAAACAGACAGGATGCTGAAGCAAAACAAATCAAAATCAAAATTTGTATCCTGACCACAAGATTCATCCCACACATACTGAGCAAACACTGGGTTCAGAACTAGAAAGTAACATCAACTATGAACGCTGAGAGGGAAAGTCAAGTGTAGTATTAGCGTAACATACATGTCTGAAGGTCATTCTTACCAGATGTAGTACATGTCTCCGTTGTGTAGCTGCTGAGTGAGGAAAGCTTTACACAGCGACAGCAGAAGCTCATCTTTTTCAACGCTCTCTGTGTTGCAGATAATCTCCACTGCATCACGGCCATCTATTTCTGCCATCTGAGGAAGAAGATATGTAGAGGCAAAGATTTACATTTTTTCTTTTTTTTTAAATCACCAAATGCAGTGTAAAATCCTTACTACCCTGATTTGCCTCTCTTACCTCCTTGTGAAGGTGTTCGTGCAGTGAGGCCTTGTAGAGGCAGGTCAGGTAAGCCTGATGGAAGTACAAATGCTTTCCAGCCTCGCAATTCTCCAGGCAGCTTTTAGACAGGGCTTTGGCCTCTTGTATTCGTTCACAGGCCTGCAGGTAGCGAACCCGCAGCTCAAAGAATATGGGCAACTCTGAGCTTAAGTAGTCCTCAACTGCAAAGAAGGGGATTAAAATTGTTATTGTGTTAGATACAGGGCAAGGGCTACTAAAAATAGAGTGTGAACTGTGATGTTGTGGTCATTCAAAGTCTTTACCGATATGATGTCAAACCGTTTCTTGTTTAGTAACATATTAGGTATATTATTTAGGGATAAAATAAACATTTTAAAAAACAGCACACAATCTACTACTTGTTTGTGTTTTCAGCTCAGCGTTTGAGAGATTTTACTTTAGATTTTGCCAAATACTACAACTGTATTTAATAGTTTGAAGCTCATTCAAAACTTTGACATTCAATTGTTTTGCATGTCTATTTATTCTGTTGCAGTTGGGCTACACTATTGTTACTGGCATTATACTAATTATAATCCAGTGGTGATTGCGTGGAGTGTTTCCAATCCATGTAATCCAAAAATTTCCAGTAACTCTTTCTATCTGATGTCATAACTGTTTGTGTTTAGCTGTTAAAAAAAACAATATTTTTGCTGCAGTAGATACAATGTTTGCTCTCCTGCTTGCTCTTCACACAATAAGGCAGCCCCGTAAGAGGTGGCATCAAATTGTTGAGGCTCATTCTCACCTCAGCAAAAACTGATGCCAGCTAGAATTAAACAACCAACCCAAAGTGTCGGTATTTGATGTCGTGAGAATGAGACTCAACAATAAACTACCATCTTTCAGAATCACTTACTCCAGCCATAGCAGGGTAATCTAGCATCAGTCTGACAGCACCATGAATTACATTTACATAACACACTTTTTTTTTGGTGATACTTTATAAAATATGACAAGAGCCATTAGAGGATATCATTCAAAAACCTCTATAGGAGCTTTGGAGGTAAACAAAACTATGGTTGTTACAACCCTACCAAACACTGTAAAAGAACCCCCAAAATCGGATTGACCAGTGGTCATCAATTTTTTTAAGAAACCAGTGTATGACTGACAGACAGGAGAGACCAGAACAAAACCGGTCACACTCCTTCAAGGCAATGTTCTCTCTGCAAAAGCCATACCAGCTGTAAAAGATGATCATCAGCTTACCCTGTTTTGGCAGCAAGTCTGCCTCCTTCAGAATTCCTTGAAGCACTGGATTCTCCCACGGTCCTCCCGCTTTGATGATCTGCTTTACATGCTGGAGATAAACGTTCCTGTGTCGCAGGAGCTGAGAGTGGCACTCCTGTAAGGAAAACACACAATTTGCCATGAGATAACCAATAACATCGGTGACTTTTAAGTTTAATTGGTTCACAGTTATCAACTAAAACAATCAAAATTACAAGAAAGAGAGTAGCAGTAGAAATAAATGGGGTGAGACCGGCTGTGTTGTAGTGGTTTCAGCTAGGTGGTGCCTAATGAAAGTGTGTCGTGTCAATGGGAAAGCTAAGAATTGAGGCAGTGGGTCAGTTGCTGTCACCTGAAAGGAATCAAGGATGTCTTTTAAAGGCTTTTCCACAAATTCTTCTTTGCTAAAAAACAGCATCAGCTCAAAGAAGCTCCTGCAAGACAACAAGGAGAAAAAACATTAGTTTGCCGAAAAACATCTCACAGTAACTACAACAACATAAACCTAATGCCTCTCTTGGTTCTGCAACGCAAGCATGTTGTATGAAATGACACACAGTAGTGGCTTTACGCCAGCGCTATTTGGTTCATTTTAAAAAGGGACTGTAGAGAGGCAAGCCTTTGTTGTGCTGTTATTGCGAAAACTGTGTCTGTAAAGGGGTACAGTTACAATGAAGATATCTATGTTAAGAGCGGCTGTGGATCAGGGGTAGAGCCAGCATCTTGTTATCAGAAGGCCGCTGGTTCGATTCCCCTGGTCTGCATGTCGAAGTGTCCTTGGGCAAGATGCTAAACCCCAAACTGCCCCTCATGTCCTGGTCGGCACCTTGCATGGCAGCCACCACTATCAGCGTATGAATGTATATATGAATTACTCTAAGTCGCTTTGGACAAAAGCGTCTGCTAAATGTCCTAAATGTAAATGTAAATGTTACAGCCAATCACGGATTTTACCCAAATAGTTATGAAATGCATTTGCTTTTTCAAAATGCTAAAGTGCTGGTCAACATCAGAAACACCATTACTGTAAGCTAGCAGTTTTATGCTGAAGTTGATGCATCATGCTTTCTGCTAACAGGTGCCAAAATAATAGCGGGAAATATGGTAAGCCTGTTAATTGACAACAAACAAAAACAATTCAATTTCAGAGGAACAAAGGACTTACAAGGCCAGACTGCTGAGAACATAGTGGACATGCTGACAGTCATCAGGGAAAGCAGCAGTGGCTTTGGTGAAGCTACAAAGTGAAGTCCACAGCACCTTCAGCTGAGGGAGAGGGACCTGCCAGTGTCCTGTGTACTCCTCAACCAGCTGTGAGGGAAGGACAAAAACATGTAGCACACCAAAATACATAACAGGATCTGGCAATTTCATCACAACAGTATGATCAATGATAGAATCTTAGAGCCAATCGCGATTCTGTTACTTAAAAGAAATAGGCTCAACGCAATCCTTAGTTTAATTTCCAAATTACTAATTTCATTGAAAGAATGTCCCAGATGTTACTTGTAACTACAAAGGCGTAGGGGTTTCCAGAGGAGAACATACCTGCAGTTAACAAAGATGGGACTTTAATTGCATTTAATCACGTTAACATCATGTGCCTGAAATGAAGAGATTAATCTACTAATATTCTCTCTGACATCCCCAAATGAGCCCGTTAAGAAACCATTGTCATCAAGACATAGTATAAGAAATAATGTAATAGGACTAAAGCATGACACAAAAAGCATCACATACAATGAGTTGGCGGTCTTCTGGCCTTAATTAAGTCCACCTTGCAGTGTTTAAACCAACGTTACTATTAATATGATTGCTAGATCATCATCAGTGGCTACAGTTATATCGTTACGTATTTACCTAACCTAGTAATTCATCTCATCTACTGGCCATTGAGAACAGGCTATGCAGTGTTTTCATGGTACTAATAATAGCTGATAACGTTAGTTTGGCCAAACACAGCAACCTCGTACCGTTAGCTTAGCTATAAAGCTAAGTATTATCAACTGTCAGTTATATATCATGAAAACACAGTGGATGTTACTAAATGAAATACGTTGTGTCGGAAAACAGTATATATCCACCTCCATTTCGTTAACCATTTATATTGTGTTTCTGACTGGCTACATGCCATAGTCTTGGCAACACAGTTAAATAAATAGAGCTAATCTGGAGGCTAATGTTAGCTAGCGGAGCTAGTAGCCTTAGCAATAAACAGACACCCACGAGTATACCGAGGAGAAAATGGGGTCTAACGCACCTCACAAAACTCAGAGCAATAGCTTTTGCTCCTCGGAGATGACTCGTCGCTGCAGTGTCTTTTGCACAATGTTTCCAGAGCTAATTCAAGCCCGTCTGTTTCCAAATCACTCTCGCTGTCCGCCATACTGTCTGCTGTATCCAGCGCATAGTCAATGTTGCCACGTTTGTGAGGCAGCAGCCTCATATCCCCCACAACAAGACCACCAACCTGGCAACCCTGTAATTATAAATGTACTAATAAAGTTTTCATTTGAATTATGAACGAAAAAAAATGATCAACTCCAACCACTTCAAATGATTATTAAACTTAAAGACATGAAGGTCAGGACATCAAGCATTGTGCAAAGTTTGGTTGATTTATATTTAGCAGGTAGCCATAAAGATTTCAGAATAAATGGTTCACACTCATACCTACTCATCTATCTTCCTGTGAAATTGTTTTCCCATTCATCGGATGAGTACGGTCTTAGATATGAAGGAAAATGTTTACCATCAAATTTATAAGCAGGTATTTTTGCATGTTACAGGCTCAGTTGAGTTAAGTTTTTGTGAATGAAAGTAATTGTAGTTGATTTATAAAACCGAAAAGAGACAAAAAAGACATTTAAACTTTTACTTTGTTTTACATACAGCATCAGAACCTATAACTCATATAACTATGAGTTACAATGTATAATTGATTCTTCTCTGTTGGGTACATTTAACGTAAGCCTAGCAAAAACACAAATCTGATCTTAATCAGATGATGATGGTGTCATCTTCAGACTAAAATATCTCTATGTTTTAGTACACACCATGTCACTTGGAGACATAGTGCAAGGGTGTAGTCATTATCTACTCATCCTCGTGCACATGGAAAATCGAGTGAAGTTTTGTAGCTTCACAAAAGAAAACAGCATTACATCAATCTCCTAAACAACTGAAGTAGATCGTGATTTGTTTTAAAACGTAAACATTTAAAAAAAAAAAAATACTACCAAAATACAGTAAATGACTCAGTTTAGACATACAGTTTGTAATCCAAGTCTCCAGAAGATCCAAGATCCCCACTAATTTGAGAAGGCATTAAGTACACCATTTTCAAAGCTGAATCTTGATGCTGGATCTTCACCATAGCTGCTAAGATGAAAGCATTAGCATGCATACTGTCTTACGTGGGTGCGTCAAAGGATCTTTGGGATCTTGGGGACTTGGATTACGCTGGTCAAGCTGCATTTTATGTTTTTTTTTTATTATTGTTGCTTCTTTACATTTTGAAAGAAGTCCCCATCTACTTCAGCTGCAACGCTCTTTTGCTCTGACGAAACGTTTTGTGGACGACACAATGTCCCCCGACATTCCATCGGCATTAGAGGGTGAGTAGATAATGACTGAATTTACATTTTTGGGGTGAAATTGTCCTTTAAATCACTTAAAATACTACTAGTAACATCAACACCATAAAAGAGGGAGAGCTTACCACAATATTCCTGTGTCTTGTAGTTACTATCTATTGGTGAGGAGGGATTTCTTTACCCCTGAGAATATCAACAGTTCTCTTCAGGGCCAGTCAGCTGTTCTCCTGTCGGAGAAAAGAGGGAAGCAGGCCTCGTTTGTGGCTGATGCCTGCACTGATTTTCCCTGGGGAGCGGACAACAACATGTATGCTGCTGCAGTTGTTTGTGTGCAACTGTACACTGACAGATTTCCTAACAGATGTCGGCTCAGTGGGTTTGTGAAAGCGCTTCACAAGCCTGTGTGGACGTGGACGTAGACCCTATGCCACTGTGGCCTGCAGCATAAGTTTTATTTTTCCAACTCTCTGAGAACTTTTGGAAGAAATTGTACGCTTTAGTTTTGGCCATGATATAAGGTGCAGGGGCAAAACACTTGCAAACCACTGCTGAGACCCTGGTTCTGTTCCTGGCAGTGTTAACTTTAAGGTAGTTGTATGTTGTCAGCCATGTCAGTGAAACATGGCTAGCGGGAATCATGAGTGGGAAGATTTCCTCTTTGTTGTTCACGATGCCATCTCGTTGTACAGCTTTCTTGCCCAGGATGAAGGTGGGATAGCATGAACTTTGACTTTTACAGCCTTTCTTAAAAAACCGACAGGTTAAGCTGGAGCAGCTTGCAACACCGTGTGTATGACAGGATGCACTCTGCTGTCTTCACCCTCTACACAAACAAGAGCCATGAATAAAAGTGTCTCTTTTGTTCTCTCATTTTTGAAAGTGTAATTTTAGAAATACGTCTAGAAGTCTAGTTTCAAAACTACAGGAGGCAGCATATTACCAGAATAACTGACAACTGCTGCTCTTTGCCATCCTTGGTTGTAGCTAGCTACCGTTAGCTAATTAGTACAGTTAGCCTTGGAGCTAAGTGGCCTTATTAGCTGGCGGAAGTCTGTCTGGACCACAACCTTGAATCACAGGCGGACGACAGAGCTCAACCGGGCTCAGCCACCTTTCGGTGAACACATGTATGTGTGTGTATATGTTTTAAGATGGAACACTGTGATTTACAGCAGTGACATCCTTTATTTTTGTGAATTTATTTTGTTTACTGATTTGACTAAGTAGCAAACTCGGACAGGGCTAGATGGTTAGCATGCTAACTTCAGTAAACATCTCTGCAACGCTGAAACATATAGATGTCTTTAACATCATGTCAGCACTGTTAATTCTGTTAATTCTTGACACTCTGTTGTTAATGTAAGTTCATTTTCGAATGTTTTAAACCAAAATTCTGACTATTTATTAGAAATTGCACCTATTAACAGACATCAGCATTTGAACATCACAGAGGATAAATAATTTGAATAAGCGTATTAATGTAGGCTTACTGCTGGTTTTGGTGGGAGGGCTGGGTAACACTGTGACAATTCCCTTTCACACATTTTTCGAGTCGTTCGAGTTGTTGGTGTTCAAGATCTTTGACTCACAACATGGAAAAGTGCCAAAATGAAAAGAGATGTTTGTTGTCTGTGTGTGTCCAATCAGATTTGCAACTACATACACTCCTGGACCTGGAAATTAACTTGAGCACCAATAATATATAGACTAGAATGAATTAAAGCAAACATAATTGGTCTGCTGTTCTCTTACATAGCATATGAGACAAAGACAACTCACTCCTTCATCATTTTATTACTTTTATTTGTTTGATTGGTGAGGCCAAATGAACAAAACCATATTTCCAGATTCATTAACTGCTTTATTGTAGCTGTGAAAGAGGGCGATGCCATTTGTCACGGCCAACTGGAGAGTCTGCAGTCTTTCTGGGAGCCACGAGGGGGCGCAAACACATCAGAATATCCTGTCCGTTCACATTCAACCGGCAGGAGACTAAAACAAGGGGTTGCAGTATTTCATATCAACATTCATTAACACATACAGATGATCGGTGAGTTATCGTGTTTTGTTGTTCCTGCTACCATCTCTCTTAATACACATGGGGGAGACATATACTCACATCACTCACTTACCAAATCTTCACACAGAGATTTATCATTAACTCAGAAGGACATTCATATGTGGACTGTTTATTATTGATTTTCGAGACAGTGAGAGACAAAGAAAGCATACAAATACTGGTCATACTGTCAGATGCATTTAAGTACATGACAAACCGTGTATTATCTCTCTGGTGTACAGTACACCCTCACAGTTGACTCATCCACAATATTTTCCATCAACAGTTGCCCCCTTGGGGGCAGTAAAGAAATAGTAATTCTATTCCTAGTAGTTGAGTGGGATTGATGTAATGAGGATTTCTCCACCAGTGTTTCTCACGTTCATTACATCCTTAATGCTGGCCATAACGTGGGAGTGAGATGGGATGGGGTGTTTAATGGCTCCAGGATAGATTTCTTAAGAGATAACTGTGAGGAACATAAAGGGTTGTGCAAAAACATCATTTAAAGTGGCAGTGTCGTAAAGAACTTGAAACCCTAATACTTTAAGTCTTTTCTGAATGTGGACCTTTAGTCGTCAAAGTTGTAGCAAGCTCAATTTTTATATTGGTCCCCAAGTATTTTATTTAGTATTTTATTTCATAATTCAGAATGTGTTATTAATGATATGATTTGGTCCTAGATCATAAAATGTGTAATGTTAAGTCTGGTGAAATTTATGAAAGGTCAATTCTCTGCTTTCGGCTTGTCAAATGAATGAAGGATAATTTCCTGACAAGAAGCTTATGTTATTTGTTGGAATGTTTTATGTGGCTGGGTACAAATCGCATCCAACAACTAAGCATTTTCCCAAATCACTGCAGTCGTCAATCAGATGTCATGTCATGTCATGGCCACAGAGAGTCACAACTTGCTATGCTGTGCTATTTTACACGTGTTTTGTATTTCAGCCAGCAGCTTGAACTAAATAGAAGGGAGGTCATTAGATGGAACAGACATAATGGTCAGCTATTTCAAGACCTTTAAGTGGGGCTGATCACTAATGCACAGAACCCAGACCTCAAAAAGGTCAGCGATGGCCCATTTTCTAAAAACCAACATGTCAGTGTCCCTTCAAACACACCAATTAACATCAAGGAAATCTCAGGCTGTTCTATTAATAGCAGGACTTGGATTTCAATGTGGAACTTTGCCGCAGAGCTCATCGGGTTTGCTCCCTCCTGGTTACATGTGTACGTGTGACAGAATATGGGTTTGATCATGCATAACTGCAACCATTAGAGGTAATGACTGCACCTAACAAGTCTTTGGAAAGCTTTTTTGAAGTCTTCATTAAAGATGGTGTAGATGAGGGGGTTGATCAGCGAGTTGAGGTAGCCCAACCACGTCAGAAAGTCAGCCATCTCCACTGAAGTACTGCAAGCGTCGCAGGTGTTAACGATCACCTCCTTGACAAAAAATGGCAACCAGCAGATAACAAATGCCCCTATTATCAAGCCTAGTGTGGATGCGGCTTTGCGCTCCCTTGAGCCTGAGATGCGTGGTCCTTGGTAGAACTGGCTGCGACGTGACTCACTACGTGACTCGTGTCGGCGCTTCTTGCTTTGGAAAGCCTTTACGGATACGCGCATCCGTTCACGTGGAGGTTCCTCATTTGAAGGTTCAGAATAAGACTTTTCTGGTGGGCTAATGGGCTCTGGACTTCGAACTCCGCCATCAACATCGCCATCTCCGGCAGGGTAGGTTGACGGGATCATGCTCCCGTTGGTCATACACGAGTGACGACTAGCCCGGCTGGCCTCCCTGCGCATGTAGAGGGTTTGAGCGGCTCGGTAGATTTTGTAGTAGAGGATGAGGATGAGCAGCAGGGGGATGTAAAACGCTCCAAGGGTGGAATACAAGGTGAAAGCCATGTGATGGTGCATGATGATGCACTGGTCCTCTTGCTCTGGATCCTCGCTGTAGTGCCGCCACAGTAGAGGAGGAACTGAGATGAGGATGGACAAGAGCCACACCACTGCCACCATCGCCCCAGCCCTGGCCCCTGTGCGCTTGCGAGAGTACTCCACCGCATCAGTAATGGCCCTGTACCGGTCGATGGCAATTGCAGCGAGGTGCAGGATGGAGCATGTGCAACAGGTTATATCCACACCTAACCAGATGGTACACATGACCTGGCCCATGATCCAGGTCTCTTTTTGGATGTACATGATACTGAAGGGCATGACCAGCACAGCCACAAGCAGGTCGGTCGCTGCTAATGAGCAGATGAGGTAATTGGCTGGGTGGTGCAATTTGCGCGTGACTGCAATAGCCGTGATCACCAGGCAGTTGAAGAACGTTGTCAGGATAGCCACAACAGAGAGGGTCGTCGTGAGCAGGATCTTACTGGAGGGGAGTTTAGTGGTGTCCAGCGAGTCGTTACCACTGCTGTTTGTGGCAAACACCCCATCTGTGCAATTGGGGAAATCCATTCTGAAAGAGAGAGGGTAATTTAGATAATTTAGATCTGGTATGGAACCGCATCAGTCAGTCAACAACATGTTATCAGATTAATTTGTTGCAAGAACTGTACTCCACTTCCTCCTCTTCTTTTCCTGTCAAACATTCAAAGCTTATGATTCTGCTTTCTGCACTTCATACATAAAACATGTCGAAGTGGATGAAAAGAAAATATACATTTTTTTCACTCATGGACTTGAACACAGTCTGCCACTCTCAAAGTAAAGAAATCTAGAGATCCTACCTGTCTAGGCTGTAACGCGTTGCATCTACTTGGTTGGTCAGCGTGCAGCAAACTGTCTGCTCTGATCTGTCCTGCCTGCCAGATCTGCCATCACATCACCTCTGCCACTCCTCCACACCTGGAAGAGAGAGCGGGGGAGCAAAAAAAGAGAGAGACATTGTGAGTAAGGAAGAGAGAGAGAGGAAAAGGGTGGGATCTGAGATTGAAAAGTGAAAAAGACTTACTTAAAAGCAACAAAGTAAAGCCAAGGACAAATACACCTACACACAAGTACAAATCACTGCAAATACGGTGAATGGTTTTTCAGAAGCTAATGTTTTCATGCCTGTTTGAGCAGCTGATCAAATTAAGTATTCACCAGTGTGACTTCTGTTGTCCCAGCTAGGGTCATCATTAAAGTCTTTGTTCGAACACGACAGTCTAAATGCTGTTTCAGAGGCTTTTCAAACTCAGTGAGATTAAAATTTAGTAGATCATCTTGTGGAATTTTTGTTGCCATGAACACACATTTGAAGTCATCACACTACATCAGACAGAAATGTTCCGTGTCTGTCGCTCCAAGCTTAAAAGGAATTCAATCAGGAATCAGGAATTAATTCAGTATCAGACGCTGTGATCGAATCGAAAATGCTCAGGTGCGACTGTCATTGCGGCTCTCCTTCACTCGCCGCATTGCTCAGTATCCTGAAGACGTGAGTGGGAACTGTTGCTATAGAAACACAAGAAGTACAGTACTTTTTACTTAATGTGGTGATGGAGCAGAAGCTGCCAAACTCTGACTGTCGGGTCTCTGCTGAGACCGTTTCGATTCCCAGGCGGTAGGTCCGGGGTTAGGTGGGCGGGTGAGCGGGGCGGCGAGGCTACATGACAACTGAATGAGATAAGAGATTTCAGTTCACTTAACCCTAACGCATGGCAGAGCGGCTGCTAATACAATTTACCATGAACAATTCCGAAGCCCCTTCTCGACAGAAAGGGCTATACATGGAGGGAAATAAGTGGCTTTACTGTTGGACCACAGCAAAGCCGAACTGGCAGGATATATATTACCATTTTATAAAATCCCCTTGCATCAAATCTAGCTACATTTGCAATACAATACTGAGCACATTATGCAGTACCAGTATATATGTAGGTGAAATCCACCAAGAGCAGTGCAGAGGCATGTGATGAGTATTGTTTCACTACTTCATTCAAGGTGTGGGCACTGGTCAACCCTAAGCCAGACTGAGTCACCTACATGCTGACATATTCTACTGTTTATACAGCAAACTGACACAATGGATCCTTTGGATCATGAGAGAACCAGAGCAGTGTATTCACAAGTTCTGTTTCTACTTATTGTTTTTCCTGTACGCACAATTTGCAGGAGATAAAACTTTTTTGTTTACTCTCTCAGCTCACTGTTAACAGCGCCAGACCTCGTATTATTAAACCGCAGTTTTGGCCCATTAGCAAAAGGTTTTAAAAATTGATTTTCAGGCTAGGTACGAGAAAATGACTTCCTGAAGTGAAGTTTTACCAAACACTTTAATAGAACTCGGCGCAGAAAAGAGAAGAGAGCAGTACATTATGCTAAATTTGCAGCAAAACTAAATTCACAAACACAAATGGTTTCATAGCTATTGCAGAACAAATTGATTTCTTCCTACGAAGTGGACGAGTGGAGAGTATTTGTTTCCGAATACCTGTGATTTGAGACTTTGAGGCCAATAAATTGCCTTCCTCTGTGTTACGATGCAATTATACACTCCTTGCTATTTACAATTGAAAAAAACCAAACGGTACTTAACATGCAGATTACTTTTTCGCAGATAGATAGATGATAATTACTGCTGCACTTCAGTTGTGCTCTGTGTCAGTGCACTGCTGTGCATCTGGAAATACATCATTTCTCAGCGTTTGTGCAGAAATCTATATTTAGATCTACAGTATGGGCACGGCGGGGTGTGTTTTTTCCTGCATGCATGTACGTACAGTATGCGCAGTGATTGACGGTAAGCGGTAGCAGAGTCAGCCTGTCATTATGTGCAACAAAGAAATCATCTCCTTTTGTCTTGAAAATGTTCGAAAAACACACAACTTTCTGTTCAAGGCCATCTGAGGAGGAGCTTCAGTGAGCCAGAGTGAATCCGCTCCCTGCTCATATTCAGAGCAAACCCAGTGCCCTTGCACGAAGCAGAGAAGGTTTCTTCATTCACTGACTGATTGCCACATTGTTTTAAAATTATACACTAAGTTTCAAGATGGTTTTTTATGACGTTGCTGCATTATTTTCTTCATTAAATATCTGGATACGGGTGATAAGAGATAATGACCAGCACGCTCCGATACTGTCAGTAATTCTAAATAGGCTCCATGATCTGTTATATTAGAAAATGTATTCAGCAAAGAAATGCCGCATGATGCTGCTGCTGCAGTGCGAGGTTGTGCAGATAGCAACGAGGCTGACGGAACAGAAACATGTTAAAACGTTTCCACTGACGTACGGAGATGTAGATCTGGAGATTAGTTTGATCCACCCCTCGAGAAGCGCCGCTCAAAGACATATGCACATGTGAAAAGCGCCCTCAGACCTGCAAGCTCGTCTTTACTGAACAGACGCGCACATTCAAACTTCACACGCACTTCAATCTCTCCCTCCCTCCGTCCGTCCTCTCCTTTCAAGAAAGAGGGAAGCTGCATCTGTCACATGGAGTACAATCTCCGAAACACAAAACGCTGTGGCCGAGGCAAGGACACCGAGCTGCCAAGTGTTGTTGTGAAGGAGGAGAGTTGTGAAAAAGCTGACTGACAGCTCTGGAACCATGCAAAATAGATGACTAACTCTGGCACCATAAGAGGGCACGGCAACTCTCATTCATTCGCTGATCTATCTGCCTGTTTATCTATTTTCATCTGCTGTAGCCGTCTAATTCGGTGGTCGAGGTGACGGTGGTAAATTTGGCCAGAAGAAACACTGCCAGGGGCTCCCTGTAAGGTGATGAAATCTTGTTTTGTTTTCTCTTCTAATTAAAGAGGAAACAAATGTCATGAAATGAATTGCTGGCATGAAAGTAAAGACCAATTGTGTACTGTTCTGGGACAGAAAACTAACCAGCATTAAATTATGATCGCGATAAAGCGACACAACAAACTGTATTTTCGTGGAACAGGCTGGTATGAATAAACAAAGTGCTGATGACTTATACTTAACATTTCCATAATATTCCAATGTTCTCTTGTATCTTTCAGCTCCGAGTAATTTTTAATCCCAACAAAATGAAGGATGAAAAACTTGCGACTTCTAAAGTAACTTGAACAAATTATGCTACGTCCTGATTGCTGTTGTGTGTCTAATTTCTAGTGACTCACACTCACTGACCTGCGTTCCACCAAAGAGCGATATCCTTCCCGTCACACTGAGCGGGCTAAATCACTGTCACGTCCACTTTTCAGCCGTCCCTGTTCTCGCTCATTGACCTGTGTCCTCGTTTCAAGCCTGACTGGATCACTTCATGCGTGTCACAGCTGGGGGTTTTTCCCGGCACAAGCGGACATGTCCCCGTCAGCTCTCGCTACCTGCTGCATGCAGATAGAAGCATTAACTGCCGAGACGCCCCCCCTCGAGGGCTCGATTGGATGGAACTGGTTCAAGCACTCACCAGAACTACAAGTGTTGTGATGCTGGGTACAGTATATACAAGTGTAGGTGATAATGGGTGACATAGAGTGGATAGCTCGCTCATCGAAATAATAATTGAATTTGTCAGCAAAAAAATAGACAAGGTTAATTATTTCACTGCTGTTGAGTTGTGTGAAACAGCTTCAATTGCTGTAGATGTACGTTGCACAAATCTGGATGTTTCAGTATTCACCTGTTTCTCAACAATGCAATGTTCTGTCCTCGCATTCATGTGGATGAGACTTGACATGCACCATCCGTCCAAATACTGTTGTGGACCAAGCACACCCCCTCATGGCAACGGCACTCCCTGATAGCATATGCCCCACCAGCAGGACACTGTGCCCCGACACACCACAAAAACTGCTCGGGAACGGCTAGAGGGACTTGAGAGAGAGCCCAAGGCGTCTAAATTCCCCAGATCCCAATCTGATCGAGCATCTGTGGAACATGCTAGAACAAGTCTGATCAATGGAGGCCCCATCCCCCCAACTTACAGGACCCAAAGGAACCACTACAAACGTGCCAGTGCCAGACGCCACAGGACACCACCAGAGGTCTAATGACCATCCTTTCACAAGTCAGAGCTGTTTTGGCTGGACAAGGGAAACCCACAGAAAATTAAGAAGGTGGTTTTAATGTTGGGACTGATCAGTGTATGTTTTGAAGGCACATCAGGGCTTCAAACAGTCAACCATTTCTCTCTAATGACCATTAAATCCCCTTATTCTTAGAAAAACAGACAGATCAAAAAACATTTCTTAACTAATTAAGTTGTTCTGTATACTTTCCAGAGTTAAAAGAAAGCGTATAAAAACAAATTATTGTATACCTTATATATCTGTGTATAGTAATAGACCAAAAAAAATAAATAAATCTGTCTACTCCAGTGGACGTTATGTGCCAAAGGGCATATTTCGATTTTTGCATTAATTTATGCTGCATATTCACATTCTGCGTTAATTATGCCGTATGTTTTATTAAACAGCAATACTGAATAGTTTATTTTATCGATATGCCCAATAGGCAGAATATAACCTCTGGCATAAAATATTTCTGAATCACTTTTTTAAACCGACATTTACACATCTCTTTCAAAATAAATATTGGGAAAAGTTATTTGCATGATTTTTCACTTGTGTAAGAGAATAAAACACAAACATGCAGAAAAATAGTACTTTGTGATTTTATAACTTATGCATGACAAGGTTAACATTACATCTGCTTCTACTCCCTCATTGGAAAGTCCAGAATTTGTGAATATGCAAATATTGTTTTATTCACTTCAGATGTTAAACTACTTGAGTTGCACTGGAGGCTTTACATTGCATACTGGACTATCGTTGGTGAAAGTAGCTGTGATGTCACACAATCATGCTTGTGCATATGTGCTTAAATCTTGTATTTAAGTAGCCTACTGTGCTGAACTGGATCTATTGTTCTATAGTTCTGCATGTTTATCTCTTGTCTCTCTTATTGCAGTTCGTTTACAGTATGTGTCCCAGGTATCAACCTCGGACGTGAATGAAATTTCAAGATGGAAGTTGGCTGGAATTTAATGCAGTTTAAATCTAAACTTCACTATTGTGCCCCTCTGGGCGACAGCTGAGATATACATTCATACATAAACTGACCCCCTTGAATGAGGCCACACACCACAGTACAAGGCAGACATTACAAATATATACACAGTGATTCGCTCCTGGAAAGAAGGTGATGTTTAACAATACAGTTTGTGTTCAGTATCTATAATCTTGTGTTGGTGCTTTGCTGCTGTCGGATCATGTGGGAGCGTTGTAGGAACAAAGTTAAAAAGGGTGAATGTTTTAATAAGCGGAGAGAAATTTCACCACTAAATGTAAATTGAGTCCAGGTCAGAATGACCCGGCCACGGCAGGCGAACCTATAAAAGCGCTTTGTCAAAGCACTTGCATGTAGATGTGAAATACAACAGCAGAACTGAGGCCAAAATTGAGAATGGCTCAATCACTGCTGAACAAGCTGAGACTGGTTTTAGCCCTGTTGTGCAGAAGCTCACAGGGAGAACTGAAAAGGCTTGTATAAATCTGTGTAAATCTTGAAATAATTCTGCAAACCATGGATATGTTGAAACTTTACATCTCTTTTTGTTGTAACTTCATGTTTCTTTAGGTTCAGTTTTATATTTTATATTGTGACAGTTCTTTGCTTATGCTCTGGTTAGGTTTAGCCACAGAAACCACTTGATCAGGTTTAGGAAAACATTATGTTTTGGCTTAAAATACTTGTTTTTGTCTCCACAAACGAGGACAACAAAGAACCTCAAAAAGAAGAAAGGGTCATTATGTGACTAAATCTTGCTTTGTTGCCAGACTGTTGTGTCAATTGTATGAAATCTGTTGGAGATGCATGGACAAAAACAATAAAGCCCAACATATCTATGTTGTATGACTTCTGAAGAAGAAATGCCTCTAAAAAAATGAATGAAAACTCTTCAGAGAGTAGGTTAACGACCAAAATGATTGATGGGTCTAATAATATCATCCCCAGATGGGGCAAGTCCTGCCACATATCGCTGATGAGACTGCAGTGACACTGCGAACAGGAGCCTTTTCCAAAAAAAAACCAACCCAGTTGTCAACCCATTCTCTGACATGTGGTCTTTCGTTTTCTTCAACAGCTGACAACACAGTCTGACAACAAAGCAAGATCCTGTGACGATGTGATGAACCGTCTCCCGTTTTTTAGGTTCTTTGAAACAAGGTCTCGCTAAAAATACCAAGTGGTGTCACACTTACAAATGTTGAAATGCAGTCTCGAACTGTGGTTACTGGCTTGACAGCTGTCTCGCCTGTAACTCTACCACCATCCCCTCCATCACCGATATGACAGGTGTCAAATCACAAACATGTAATGTTACTGTGATGTGACAAATATTAAAACATAGAAATTTTAAGTCAAAGTAAACATACCAGTGGTTTCAAGAACCATTAACCGGCATCATTTTAACCTGGTGAATAAGCTCCGGGTGATATCATCAGTGAGCACAAATACTGCAGCATGTGGTAAGGCACATAGATAATGTGGAAAAAAAAAAACCTCTGATTAGACATTCTCCGTAATTACAGGAAAAAGCATCCGCTCAAGCCTTTATCGAGCGAGCAGTGAATTAGACAGATTCTCCAACTGCTGCATGTACTTGGATCCACATCACAGTCCAGGTTAAATGCGACTGTAACTACAAATGCCAAAAGCAGTTTGTGTGAGTTTAAAATTAATGGGTATATTGTTAGCAGTGTCTGTCACCAACCGTTTCCTTCAGGCTCTGCGAAGGCGCCCCCCTTTCCACTGAGCGAGTCTCTTTGAAGGCAGCATGACTGGTTGTATGTTTGATCTGCTCTTCTTTAATTTGAAAGCTCTGGATCCAGTCATCATTAAAAGACGCTGATTCACTGTTTACCCTGATTAAAGCCCCTGCTGGATTTCAACAGCTTTCTCACTCTGTGGCAGACGGCGATACATACATTTGGCCGATAAATTGAAACAATCACCAAGTGCAAATAAACAGGGTCGGTAAGTGCTCCGCTGTATTGTCCTAGTTTCTGCTGGACATTGTGCCAGACATGAATGAAGTTATGGGGATTCTCTCTGTGTGAAAAATTACCTTCCTCTCTACATCACTGAGCACCCTGACAACACAACTGCACAGTCCCACCAATCATCTCTGTGTCCTCATCCAAATCGCCACAGTTACTGCGGGAAGCAGCAGTGCACAGATAGACTTCCATCGACTTCTGCCGCCTTCCAAGTATAACGCAGGTTAATGGAGACCCAGTGGGCCTCGCTGAAAGCAGGAGTTTGTCAGTTTGACCGAACGAGAACAAAGACCTTTTGGCTGTCTGCAGAGTGGTTTGCGAAAAGGCTTAGATTTTTTAAAGTCAATCTTATATATAGTCTGAAGTCACAAATGTCTGTCTGAGAGGATTGCTTTGTTTTTCTCTTCTCCTTAAAGTTCAAGACTGCAGATTCAAGAAACTTTACTGTAGTAGGTAGAATTACCTCCAGTCAGGGCTCGCACAACATAAAATCACACAACAGTTCAAGGCACGTGTGCAAAGCTCCATTAAAAGAGTGGTGTCTATTTCGCCATAAAATGCACACTGCAGTGGGAATCAAAGAGTCCTTGTAAGTTCTCCTTTCAGCCAGAGGTACCGAGTCTGTTCAACTTTTGCTTCTGCTTTGTTTTTATTTTACAATTTAAGCATTTATTAGAACAAGGGCTCTTGTAGCAGTCTTTTTTTCACTTATTATGGTCATGGGCTTATCGACCAAAACGCTGGTGCGCCCTTTCTCCTGCTGTGCTGCCGGAAGATTACTTCTCCCATTAATCTCCCACTGTGACACAAATCTGATGACAGGGTCTCGCTATCTTGTGGAATGTGTGTCGTTGCATCTGGCGACCTAACCAAGAGGCAGAGGTGAGAGGTGCGCAAACGCCTCCTCTCTGCAGAGCGTAGTCCGGCATCTTCTTTTCGAAGGTCTACCTGACAATAATGGCTCCTCGACGCACACACACTCTCGAACAATGTTGGCAGAGTTTTAGATGATGATGTCTCATCGCTTTTTTATGCAAGTTTCTTTTACAAATGTTTTTTAAAGCAACATTTTGGAAATTTTCTACCTCAAAATAAGAATAAGAATTATGTTGATGGTACAGTGTCTTGTAATAGGGAAAACAGTGTCTGTCACCAAATTGCACAAAATGTCAGTTTCTGCGTAACGTTGCTTTAATTTAAATGGTATTAGAAAATAGACTTGCATTTCTCTATAGATAGATTACTTAATGAATCCACAAGGGAAATTTCACTGTCACAGTAGTCAAACAAAAGACATCAGCGAGAGCTAAGGCAACAGGCTGCCACTAGTGCGGCACGTCTTCATCTTCTCTGGTGTCTACTGACCGCTCAAAGGGCTTAAAACACTCGTCGCGTTCACCCACACATTCAAATACTGATGTCAGAGGGTGCTATGCAAATCAGGAGCAATTTGTTGTTCTGAAGGATACTTCGACGTGCAGCCGGGAGATCTTTCTGAATACTGGACGTCCCGCTGTACATCCTGAGCTACAGCCGCCAAAGCTGTGAAAACTAAACTAATTTCACCCCTCACGTCCTTTATCCCAATAATCTGTGGAGCAGGATTATATGCTGCTGCTGGTGGTCTTTTCACGCCGTAATGTTGGCAGGTATGCACAGTATGACAGCTGGGATTTAAATGACTGAAAAACATACTTCACAATATGTTCGCGCATTTATTTCTTTACCTGCTTATTCATACCCCGTGAGACGTGTTATTTATTTAATTGTGGCCCAATGTATTTTATTTTTTTTTTTAATAATTTATACTCCTTCAGTCTGTTTACCATTTAAAGGTACAAACCCTTTTGTCATCAATTACTGTGAGCTCCCTGAGTTGGAGCATGAATATATTTGCACATTTTTGTAGCTTGAGGCGAAAGCAAAGGAGGGGAGTGTAGCCTGCCATACAAAGTTTTGCCTTTAGCACATAATGCAGTCCAAGGGTTTATTTCACACAGTGTTTACAGTACAGCCTTTTCACAAAAGACGGATAAATATCGACATATAAGGTAAGTTATAAGGTAAGACAGGACAGGAGTGAATATACTGAGAATAGTAAAATTTGTTATATTTTTTTAGCAGCCTCGAAACTGAACGTAATTTGGAGATGAATTCGTTTTCAGAAGATGAAATCTGACACACGATCTTTGGGAATTCACGTTTCAAAGAAATCTGTTCTGTTGCCAGGAAGGAGCAGAATCCATTCCGCGCCAGATCAGGGGTTAAAGAGCCACATGATACTTTGAATTAATTAGTGTATCATCTCAATTTTGAATATTTAGCGGGTCTGTGGTTACAGCTGTTAAGGTCACTTATCACGCAGTGGAGAGGGGAAAGGTATCAGCCTCGTGAAGTGAACTTCCCCCGGAGGAGAAGCCAGATTCAATAACCTCTGAAGCAAACATCGGCAGCCAAAAAGTATTACTAAAATTGTTTGCCTCTTTAGACTGCGCGGCCCCGTAACACTGAGACACATCAACACAAGCTGCCAAATCCACAGCAGCCACATATCACCGGCTAATGAAGTTGCTTTTGGCTAATGTGTTGGCAAAAATATGCCTCTGTGCAAATTATCATTAATTTGGAAATATGTTACGGCCACCTGATGACTGAGGTGTGATAATCATTTAGTTCTGATTTGGTCCCAGCGGCTCTCAAGAGAAAAATATGGGAGTCTTTAGCGCTGCCAGATGCTCCAACGTGTTCACCGTCTAGCTGCTAAATTTTGCTGTCTGCTGCTCAAGTGCTGGGCAGTTAGCGTACGGCGGAGGTGGGTTTTGTCAGATCCTGCCTCTGAAAACAGCTGCGATCAACCTTGTGTTCTTAAAATGATGTTCTTTCTTGATTTTAAAGTGTTCACCATCAAACGTATTTCATTTGTTTTCCTACGTTATCCACTCTTGAAGCAACTGAAGCGTGGTTAGCAGTTTAATATTTGTTTTGTCGCTGAAATCTTACAACAGGTGTACGGAAGTCCTGTGCTTTACCATTCAACCACCACAACTTCTTCTCTCAACTTTTGTGTTGAAGCAGTGAATGTATGGATGCCACATTTCCATTGTTTATGGCTCCTTAAAAAGTCAGTTTCGCAAAGATATTCACACAAATACCCCAATTTCATCTCTGTATTCAGATTATGCAGGAAGCTGCTGCGGCTTATCGGGGAACTAGTGAGAAATTGTGTTTTTCTCTTGCTGTTTGCCCCCCATACATATGTCTTATGAGTTTAGCTGCAGATAAATCAACATACATGTAGTAGTCATGGGAATTCCATCTCTTCGTAGAGATCCAGATCACGTGGCTTGGCTCAGCATAAAGAAACCGACTCTTTCGGCTCCCTAACTCCTCTTCACTTAGTGCCACTTCTTACTTTCACAGTTCGGCTAGATTTAGCAGTGCGTTGACCTATGATCGGTATACACATGCTGTATATGATAATTCTACATTATCATATGGTATGAAAAACCTTAAATACCGTAAAAACATCAAAGAAAAAGAGAAAAGAAAACGGCTCTCGACTTGTCACAAATCATTATCGTTATTTAAATGAATGAAATAAACAAAAAAAAACACCAGTCCTGTTTAATCTTGACCTTCAAAATGAGAGACAGGTCTGAACTGAGTGTAAATAAAAGATGTGTAACTCTTAATAATTTGGGTGGAAATCAATAATGCAAATAGAACACAAAGCGGCTGGAAAGATACAAGTTAAATTGCACTGGGTACTGCATCTTGACCTGTTTTTGGTAGGAGGAGATGAAAAACACAACGACAAAGGATAAAGCGACTGACAAAAACAGGACATATTAAAACCAATGAAAAAGCTATGGGGAAAAATCTGAAAAGCCTCCTTATAGCAGCTGATTTGAAGGGGGAAGCGACTGAGTGCCGTCCCCCTTTGTTCGCAAAATGACCAAAACTGCACCCCCATTGTTAACCTGCCGTACCCACTTTCCATCATCAAGCAGGGAGTGCGGGGGCAGAGGGGTCTTTTTAGCTGAACATGTAAGTCTTGTCTGCCTGAGTCATTGATCCTTTATCTGACTGAGGTTTGCGCGAGTCAGAATCACCGGCTGTGCTGTATTTGATAGATCCATTGTGCTGTCCTTGGTGCTGAAATTGTAATTGGGCCTTTTCTCTCTCTCCGTCCCACACTTGTGTTGCTGTGTATGTACACCTTATAGAGTAGTCTCACCTTTGTCATCAAAGTTAGGTAAGCTAACCCTTCCCCTGATCCTCCAACTGGGCCATCCTTCATGTAAACAACTAACCTAATCACCTACTGCTCCCTTGGCCACTAGCATGAAAAAAAAAATCACTGTTGACTCTTCGTCACGAACGGAATGCAAACCCACGGTCTCTGGAGGTAGGGTCCCGTGTATCATACATCCAACCACCCTGACCAACCCCTAACTCTGATTCTTCTCACTCTTCTACCACTGCATTAGAGAGAGAGCCGTTCGATTAGTGATTGGAAGGTCACTGGTTCGAATACAGGCTCCCCTGGGCGGAACTGAGCTACATGTCGAGGTGTCCTTGAGCAAGATACTGAACCCCAAGATTGCTCCTGATGCGCAGTTGGCACCATGCGTGGCAGCCTCTGCCATCAGTAAGGGTCCTGCGATGAGCTGGCGACTCATTCAGGGTGTACCCTGGCCTTCGACCCATCGAGATACTGGGATAGGCTCCAGAAACACCCCTGAAAAAGGGGCAACATCACTGCGACCCTTGGCGGAAAAAGCGGAAAGAGAAAACGAAAATGTGTGATGAGTATGAAACAATTGTCCGACTGTAACTCACACTCATATTTATATGACATACTTCGTGTATGTAAACAGGAGTTTTTGAGCGTCCTTGATAAACAACTTTGCGTGCGAATGTGATTTGCATAAACAACCCCCAAACACACACCACCAAACATAATTAGGCACAACCCTGACATTAATTAGCCACATGTATTAATACAAGTGCACCTCATGCATGGTTCCTCCAACCAGCGGGAGCCAATATCCTCTGCTGATGTTCATTTCTGCAAGAGTTAAGCTGTAACGAGGGCACCTTAGTGTAAATGGACTGGTTGGAGGCAATCACACAAACTGATGGGAGGTCCATGTGAAAAAAAACATGGAAATGCTTTTTTTTTCAGCACTCTTTAATGGCATGGCCTTGCTCTGTGCTCTGTGTTACATCGACATCAAGCAAACGGCAACAGTATGAGAGCAATCCATTGCTGTCCTTGAATGCATCAGTGGGAAGAGTTAATGTTTCACTTGGAAAAGGACCCATCTTTTCAGTAAATCTTCTCACAGTTGTTTGTGCAGATCAAGGTTACACTGACGGAGGTCATTCTGGTAAGAGATGTTTTAATTAAAGTGATGTTCGAAAATGGACTGTCCCAGGATGGGAACTGGGTAATAAAAAACAAAATAAGCAGCTTCTTGGCGCTCTTTCATTACATCATTGCTCTAGGTGGATCCACGTGAGAGAGAGAAGTGGTAGAGAGTATGTGATTCGAGGGGACTGTTGCTTTGTGGCGTATTAGTGACATATAGATAAAACCTTTACATAGGTACATTAAATTACTGAATCCTCTGTGGATGTGCTGCTGACTCACGCCGCATGCTCTCCACATTAGGTGAGTGATTAAAACCTTCAAGGTGACAGAAAAGGGAGACGAGTGCAGCAGCTTGCAGCTTCAGAAGTGAAACATGCTTGCCTGAACGTAGCTGCAGGGGCTGAATACATCAAAAATGACCAATTGAATTACGTTATCAGGTGTTGTGAGTGATTACGGCCTTTCAAATCTAATTTTTGTTCAGCAGGTATTGAGTCCAGGAACAAATCCCGGTCCATTAGCCTTTGCTCTGCTCACCACTGGCTGCTGATAAAATGCACTGAGAACGTGCCTCACATAGATGAAAAGCCAGGCAGAGGGGCTCAGTCACTGTGCTCTTCGTGTCAGTATGCTTTCTTTTTCAAATGTTAAGTCGGCTACAAATGACTACACTTAATGCCTGAGATACAAGCTGTGGTTAATGCAAGCTTAAGACAAGGTCAAGTCTCTCTCCGTGAAGTAAAACAAACAAGTGCACAACCATTTTAGAGCTTTTATGGTCAAATGGCCAGATCTCAATTTTACAGACCCTCATCTTGGACTTATACGTTTTTGAGTGACTGTTTAGTAAGTGGTTGGATTCTGAAGGCTGCATCCTAACGCTTGGGGGAACTATCACTTTGATTAAAGATTAAGGGCCCGTAAATATAAACAGCATGATGCAATGATACGTATTGCTTGTTTTTCTTTAAAATTCAGCTCTACCACTCTCCAACACCCTGAACTAACTCATTAAATAATTTAAGTTTTTACCTTGAGAACATTTCTAAATTCTTAATTCTTTATGCTGAAATATGCTGAATTCATATCAACGGGAAGTAAGAGCCATGGTAATACAGTCGGAGAAAATGTTGTAAATGTGAAAATGAATGTGAAGTCACGTTACTGCAGTGAATAACACAAGCCGGAGAGGTAAGTACAGATTTTTGCTCAATAAAAAGTTCAATAACATGTGCTCATGCATACAGTTCTTATTTCTAGTGGCACGATTCGGCAAAAATAATCACTTCAGACTCGAACTGGTCGCTGAATCGTTAGAGACCTGTGGAATTACTATACGTTGCACCAGCTTGTAATATTATTGCAATCCAGTGAATGAGTATGTCTGTGACTCACAACTTAGCAGGCAGGTCTTCCAGAAATCCAATTTTTAACAAGTGGCAAATTTGCCTGTCGGCTAAAATGATTTTTACATAGTCCAACAATAGCATATAATGTATGTCCTCTTATCGTCACATTGTTAGACTCACTAAGACTCTTGTGGGGCATAACCTGTTGTTTTAATCGTTTCTATAATGACAATGACAAATCTGAAATGCCTAGAAGAGCTTTTTCTGATTAATTGTTGGATTAACGATGAGGGACAAAAGCTCCCGAAATCATGTTTTACTCTTCAGCCACTTCCAAATGAACCAGATAGTCCATTTGGCCAGATAGCTGGCCAAATGTGTGAAGGAGATTCACAGGTCACAATAGAGCAGCGGTCACCAACCTTGTTGAGACTATAAGCTACCTTAAAGAAAGACAGTAATATGGATGGCCACTTGTTTGGTCAGTTTACCTTGAAAGCAACATTATATAGCTTTTTCTACCTAAAATAACATCTTGAAAATCATGTTGTTGGTACAGTGAATGGTGTCTCTGTCTCAGCCACTCTGTACCCCCATCGCTTGTTTCTGCATTATGTAGCTTCAGTGAGAAGGTAAGATCACAGAGTTACAATTTTCCAGGTGAAACTCACACTTGTGAACTTTGGTCAGATCCACAATTGACCGATTCCTAAATCCTGGCCCCTGCTAGTTTCTGTTGTTACGTCAGACACGCTCTAGCTCTTTCATTTGGTTTAAAGTTTCTGGGCAGAACCAACATTTTAGAGAACTATGATGTTGGATTACATGCATCAATCCTCAATTGGCATGAATAAACGATCCGTTACATCTCTCTTGACAAGTAAGGAGTTTTGTGTGTTTCTTTTAAAACATGAGCAAACAACAGGTTAGCAGGAACATGCAATACTGTATACTGTATGTACTGTGTGTTTCTGGTCAGAGCTTCAATTTCCGTATCGTTGAATGATGTCAGGCAGCGTGCTCACAAAATGTTATTGATATTAAAATGCCCATTAAGCCACAAATCCTTTCCTAATCTAATGCTGTCTAATGCCTAAAACGATGTTATCCATCCATACCAGTAACTCAGCCCAAACCAAACCTTTATTAGTTTGGATTGCAAGATTTGCAAGTTTGACTGTTCTGTATTTCACACAGAGTTTAAATCAGCCATCGCTGGCCAATTTATGCATTTGTTGGAGTTAATCAGATGTGTCACATCAGTTGGCAAAACATACATTTGTTCAGTAGTACCAGATCATCCAGGTTGGTCTAGTAGCGAGATGATTTGCTATTCCAGACCACGTCTCTGTCACAAGCTCATGCTGGCATCAAACTGAGGCTATACTGAATGCGGCGCCTTCCCGGTATAGATTAAAAGAGCAATAAAACTGGGCCTGAAAAGCTCAGGGGAAGAACATGAAGGAGATTCGCACTTCAGCCGAAGTGAAACAGACAAATCATTAGGGAAGACAAGATGGAGGTATCAAATTTCCATCTATATCTCTTTCAAACTCTCTCATCCCCCAAAACACACAAGACACCAAGAAGTTTTTACGATTGTTTTCGTCCATGGGCTCTACCATGACATACACATTGAGGCCCATACAAATACAGTAACCCGCCTGCATGTACAACCCTCCCACACACACACGCACAAATTTAACAGCTTTGAAAGTACCTGGAACGAGTCGTTCAGGTCACTGCGAATTCTCATGGGATGAGTAATCGACAAGTGCTGTACAATCAAATGCATTTTTTACACGTGTGAATCAGTCGAGGCACTGGAACTTGCCGCAACACTTTCGCAATTTCAGATCAAGTAGGACTCATTTATCAAGCAGTCGGGATTGATTTGACCCTCGATGGTCGATGAAGAACTCCTGAACCGACTCATAAGTCGTGTGCCGCGTCCCCCAGCAACCAAAACTGAGCCGGAATGGAACGAGTGAATAATTGGAAGTTGTTCCTGACGCAAACTGCAGAGGGCCACTGGGAATAGCCTCTGTGAAAATTTGTATTCAAAACTGTTGGTCTTTTTTAATAGGAGAGCACTGGACTCCCTTTATGGAGCGCTACACTTGTAGTGCCCATCATCCGATTTGTCTTGACTGAGGATCCCAAAACTCACCTAGCGATAACCCGACATGTAAACTTTGATCTTAAACACTCATTCATATAACAACTCAGTTTGTCGTGTCCGTGCAGTTTGAAAGGTCAGGCTCAGAATCACGAGTGTGGACAGTTTTGTGTTGAATAATCAAAGCAAAGAGTGGGAATTTCACCCATCAGCTTTCATTGATGTCCAGTCTGTTATAAGTGCAGAAGCCCCGTGACGAGTCCTTTGTGCGGATCCTATTTTAATGGCCACTTTACATAAAGGCATATGCTGCATGTAGGCAGAGTGAGTGATTGTATTTCCATTCTGACAAATTGATTTTTTTTATTTTTTATTTTTTTTGCCATAGCAACACGGCCTTCAGGATGGCGAGGCTGGTTAGTTGGTTGGTCAGTCTGTTCTTCAAAAGCAGCAGAAATGTGGATCTCTTCTGTAACTAAATTTGGAAAACACAACTGCTGTATCCCTAGCAGCTCTCGGTACGCACAAGCTACTCAATGCTTGTTGTTTCATTCTGGTGGGGATCTATTATTAATCAGACATCAGAACTTGACAGATGGGAACGTGGTTGAAGAATGTAGATATGGAAACGAGACAAAAACTGCTCTGTTTGCTCTTGTTAGCAGCTTTGCCTTGTTTTTAATTGCATAGTTTTACATATGAGACATGAGTTGTATCAGTCCAGAGATAAAGTAGATTTGCTCCAAACATTCTGATGATAAACTGGAAAGAGACTGCCCTCCTGAGAAGAAGCATCATTTGTTTCAGCCAGCGACCCAAAACAACATTTGTTTTATGTTCATTGAAAAATCCCCCTGGCGGAAGCAATAGAGGAAGTCAGATGACATTAACGAGCAACAAAGGCTTGGGAGGGTGTCGAGGTCGATGGATGAATCAGCAAGATATTCTACTTTTAACATGGGAGGCCACGGTTGTTTGTAGTTTCCCATTAACGGGCAACGTTTTTCTTATTTAAAAGCATGGCAACATAGCTTTAACCATTATGTAATTATTGCGATTTAATTATTACATTGAGGTTGAAAACCCGCTTAGATAAATACATACTCTAGTTATTTTGACCCAAATCACAATGTTTCCTCAAACTTCACAAAGATCTTATTTTAGTCCAAATCATGATCTTTCCTTCAACCTAACAAAGTTGATTTTGTGCCTAAACGGAACCAAACCTTAACCAAACTCCGCCACCAATTTGGAGGACTAGTTGACTAGAATTTCTTTTACGAGTTAATGAGGAGAAACTGAATACACCTTGAGTTCAGGTATCGATAGAACAGTAGTTCCCAAATAGGGTGTCTGTAGCATTGATTGCTGATCCGAACGTGTTGGGACCCAAAGGACTGTGCTGGGATTGACAAAGATTCAGAAATGATGTCCTGGTGGGTTTCAGTCACACCAACTGACATGGTGCTTTTAGTTTCCGGTGCTTTAAGTTTCCTTCAGTGAATATATACTGTAAAAAATAACTACATTTAGTGTAAATGAATGAACCCTTTATATTTCCACAGCAGGGAAGAGTGAAACAAGAGGTTTTCAGCTGGTTGCAATCTGCAACCTCAGTGCTAGATGCCATTAGATCGTACACGCTGGACCTTTAAGCCTACCGAATCTAGTGCAAATGGAAAAAATGCTCTCATCTCTCATTTATTTATCGATCGCAAATGTTTACACTGGTGAATCCTACAGGGCTCATGCAAGTATGGATTATCTGTTTTTTTTTTTATCAGAAAAATATAGAATAGAAATCACAAATGCATGTTGCATATTTGTTGAAAGTGGCCCAAGATTCTATGTAAAGCAAAAAGACAAGTAAAATACAGAATAGATACTTTTACTAGGGATACTTTTTGCCCCAAAACTGCAAGTTCTAATGAAGTTTAACGACCAATGCGTGATTGCAAGACTTAACTTGATGACTTGAGGCCTTTTGTAACTTGTTTTGCCCTCATTGTTACCAGTTGTTAAAGATTTTATTGAATTGAGGCTAAAAGCTTTTTTTGTCTTTCAACCAGAAAAAGGTTTGGGAAGTAGCCTGGACAGATTTCTTTGGGAAGAAAGGTTCCTATATGACACTAAAGAGGAACAGTGGGTATAGAATGGATGGATAGGTTCGTTCCTCCGTTCCACCCTCGAGGCAAACTTTGCGTCTTTAGCCCGACTACTCGTGAGGCTTTAAGACGAGCTCAGATGTGAGCACAGGAGGTTGCTCATCCCATCCAACTCTCTTCTTTTGTGAAATGTAACGGACGTGGCAGCCTCTAGGCTCCGCTAGAGGTACTGTAGGCTTTTATTCTGGTTCCATTAGGAGTCCATTTACGGTAAGGGCCCATCTCTCGGACAGGGGCCACTCTATTAGATGTGACCAGTAGATGGATGGTCTCCTCAGGTCTACTCGAGCCCCTGCAGGTTATTCAGAGTTCAGTGGTAGTTCGCCTTTAAAAGTCTCTTACTGTATAACCTAAAATTAATTCATGCTTAGAAGACAACATCAAGGAAATAGGTGCTCCCTCCATCTGTCTCTTATCCCGTTGCCTTCGTTGCTCTCTCACATCACACAGACACACAAACAAACTGGAATCCCTATGGTCGTGCTGCTATTGTTTTCTCTATGCCATGTTGGTTTTGAAGGCCTCTCAAATGTCTTCAAAGATGCATGAAGAAACAATGAGAGCTGTCGAGCATTTGCATACTTTTGGCGGCTAATGCTGGCATAAGAACCACTAATTTGAATTCTCATCTGTCATGGATTGGTGACAATTAATTAAAAACTGATTCCTAAAGGCTGTAGGCCTGAGGTAGATGAGAAGCATTTATGCAGTTGCTTTCACAATAGGCAGTGCTAGCAGTCACATTAGGGAAACGGAGAGCTCAAATAGGCCTGTTTTCATCGTCTGACAGGAATAGGTAAGATGCATCGAGACATTTTGATTGAGACGCTCACCTCGTTTGATATGTCAGTGAAAAGCTGTACATCAGATGTCTGTCTGGGCTTTGTCAGTAGCCTGGGGAAAACAGAAAGCCATGGAGCAGACCCTGAAAGATATTTACTTAAAAGCAACATAAGGCGAGATCTTTATGAGGAAGGAGCTCATCTCATCAATCAAATTAACGCGCTAGGACCGTGAGGGCTGCACAAACCGCATTTGTCCTGATGACATTACGTGGTAAAGACAGACAGCTCTCTCACGGGAGAGGACAAAGTGAAATTTAAGAGTAAACACCTCTCACTCTCAAAGAACATAAGGCCCTCCACTTTGAGGGGTTGTTGCATTATTTAATATTATCAGGAGTACGAATCGCTAAAAGCAGAAACCTCCATATAAAAAGTGAACCAGAGGGCCTACTTAAGAACATTGAGCTGTGTAGGTTGTCCATGTACCAGACACATTCAACTACAGATATTATAAAAGCCTTTTACGTTCAAGCAAAGTGTTACTACTGATCAATAAACCATCAGTTCACCACTGAGATCCAACAAAACACATTTACCCAAGCACCCAACTCCTTCATAATATAAACCGAGAGGGAAACTCCTGTAATAAATAAGCAACAATGTCTCCTACACCTTCAAACTGGCTCATCTACAGTATTTAGTTTACAGCTTGCATGTCACGGGTTATAATTCACTATTTGCAGTTTGTGAAATATTCATAGCACAAGGCAGGAACACCTAGTTAAAAGGTGATGCGGTTGCTGCATTCAGCTTTTTCTCACTTCCTTTCTCTATTTTCCCTCTGGCATATATTGGTAAAAAAAAAAGCGTAAAGTTCAATTAAATCACCTCTCAGGATTTCTCAAATTTTCAGCTACAGTGGCTTTCACTTTTCTGGGTCAGCCATGTGCAAATATTGATGTCACATGCAAATTAACATAAAGTCGTCAGGATGCTTTTATCCTTTCTCACCCGGACTCCTGTAATGCACTCTGGGAGAATCAGTGGAGTGGAGAGCTTTTTTGAAAACTTGACATGTGTCGCTGTTTTTTTAACCGTTTACACCCTTTGCCATTTTATTTTTTAATATTTTCTGTTGCCAAGTGGTCTTTTGGTCTTGTTTTTTTTTGTTGTTTGTTGTTTTTTTTTTACATGTTTTGACTGTTGCTAGTGCTTCTATTTTCTTTTGCTTGCCTTTTATTGTTCGTGCTGTTGTTTTTTCCATGCAAAGCATTTTCTGACCCCTTTTAAGTAAAATGTAATAAGGATTATTATTACTATTAAAGATGTGATGGTGCTGCAGTTCAAAGATAAAAGAAAGCAATAATAATGTTGTTACTTTGTTACTGGCTGACATCAGTGTCATCTTAAGAGATATGCAAGAGATAGATAAGGTTAATCCCACCAATTTTCACACATGAAAGCAACATGTTGATGATACAGAGTCTCTTTATAAGTGAATAAAATAGCACAAAATGTAGATTTCTACATAATGTTGCTTTAAAGTGTGTTAACAGGTATTGGTAGTACTACTGCATATGTGGAAAAAAACTAGTATAAAGCCTTCTGTGACTCCAGAGAAAGCTGCATGCAATATGATAAAATTGCCTCCATTGATGTCACTCAGTGGCTAAGCTGCATTGTGGGTAATGTAGGCGCCATGTTTTGAAAATGAAGGACCATGTGTGGAATAAAAAAGGCGACATAATCTTCAAACTGACTGTAATAAGTCCAACAGTCTATATAGGAGATGCATTTGAACGGTGGAGACAGTTGAAAGCTGAGAGGAATTTTAAAACGGATGCAGAATTGGCTACTCTTCTCCTAGAGAGGTAAGTTGAGCTTCGCTAACTAAGTTAGAATACTCGATTCAATTCGAATACTTTGAACTGTCGAGTAATAACGTTATTCATTTCGATCATAGAAACAAACGTTAGCAGCACAGCTAACGCTAGCAGCATTAGCACTGTCCTGGTACGGGCATCCGGTCTCCAGCGTGCTGCTGTCAGGGCTGTCCAGCCGCTGTCGGCGCGTTTGTCAGCAGTGGCTGGACAATACGAAATCTTACATTTGACACTTACACAAATTCGAGTCCTCTTTAGGTCTTTGCATGTATATCGCCATAAACTATATAACGTTATAAAAGGGGAGGCAAAAATGAAGGACAGTTCTGTCAAATATCATGCATAACGTTATGTCCATCCCTAGTCAACAGCTAACGTTACCATAAATAATAATACATCTTGATCTTTACTGAGAGAACAGAATTGTGTGTCTTAGAGCCACTCATCATCAGGCTGAAACAAGTGGAAATAAATGTGAAATTATTATGGGCTATATGTTATTTTGCTTTAGTTTAGCGTCATTTCAGGAGCGCTACACTTATGCCACAACCACCGTGTTGTTCAGTATCGACTAGAGAGTTTGTTTACTAGGTCGCAGTATTTTGAATTTGAGCGTAGTAACCGCTTTTGGCCATATTCGTACATATGGCACCTTTAAAGGAGCTATTGGTAAGAAAAGTTGATTATTTGATGAGTTAGGACTGAGACTCAAATAACTTTTCTTACAAATAGCACCTTTAAAACTTACATCATGTGAGCTGAGAGAAACCTTGGGCACTGAGCCACGCAGACCCCACCCTTATCAGCTTATACCATACTCACAGAGCGAGAATCTTTCTCCACCCTACATCACTTACCATCCAATCATACACACACTAACTGGGTGTAACATCTCTGTGACGACCAGACCTGCTGGTCAACAAATGTCTGGAGTGAGGAGATATACAATGTTTTTATGACTATAGTGCCAGCCGGCCTCATCCCTGCAGCTCATCAGTGTTCAACACCTGAGAAGACGAGCACCATACTGTCCTCGTGCGCCTAAAATGAATCGTGTCTTGTAGGACTGTACTTTTTCACACAACTCAAGTCTGAGGTAAGAACAAAAAACTAACATAAATAATCTGAATTTGCAATGGTGCAATACATTGATTCACATTGATATTTTAGTAATATTTCAGCCATAGATCTTTTCTAATAAATAAGGTAAGTATGTGTTTTTTTCTGTTTTTTAAATTCTAATTTTATTTCATTACTGAACTGCACTTCGCTTGTATATTAATGTTTGTATTGTAGGGTTAGGGTTGTATTGTAGATGCTGATGGCCAGCTCTCTCTCCCCAGTGTCCTGTACATCTTTCCTTTCCTGCTTCCAAATCTTCTTGTTTCTAGTCCTTATTGGAGCAACTTTAAATTACCTCTGTAGACTACTGTATCCCTGTCTTCAAATTGACATCTGTCAGACATCTGGGACTGTGTTTGGTCCCAATCTGGTGTCCACTGAGAGGCTGCTGAGCTGAACTGTGACTCCCTCTTGGCCGAGGTCACAGTACAGGTGAACTCCAGTCAGTTAAGACCACTAACTCCACCACAGCGAACTGAACTAACTTGCCAACTGCAGCTAGTTCCTACAGCCAAAGACAGCTACAGCAGAGTATAGTCAGCAGCAGTAAGCAGAAATGCTGGCAGCAATTTTTTTGGAGCTATTTACGTATTCTGGCCATTAAAGTTTATAGCCACGTTTGCTTTAGGTTGAAAGCAAACTCAAAGCTCCTGCTCCACATATATTTTCTTTATTTCTAACACCTACCTTCTTGTTGATGCAGAGCATATACAGGAAAAATGAGAAACAAATGTGGTCATCTTATACACACACAGATTTACACATTCATGCATACAACACACCCAATTGTCAGTTGAGACACATTACTCTTTGTTTCATTTGTTTTCATCGGACTTGCAAAAAATCTAAACAAATATATTTAATATTGAATGACATAATACACTTATTAGAACTTTATTACTATACAATGCTTGAACTATAGTTATCATATATCTTATTCTGAGCTATACATACAGTCATGCTGTACTATACATTATGCTATACTAAACCATTAGGCCAACATTTCACTTTAATATCCACTATACACATATATGTATCTAGTTTTTCTATACAAATCTACAAGGAATGATAGGAAGAAGAGTGAAGGAGATAGTGGAGTGTAAGTGCTGTATCAAAGGCAACTGGACTTGTTTCAATTTCTTAGATTTACCATGACCTGGATGACTGAGAACCTTCACCAACAAGATAGCGGAGGAATGTTAAAGACATGATTACAGCTCCTGCCAGTTTATTATTCCAAACAATGTTTTCAAGATAATAAAAACAAAAATGAGGCAAGCAATGGGAGTCTGTTAACTATGTATTTGCTTTAATAGCGTACTATTTAATATTAAAGTATGGGGAGGATGGAGAAGAAAGTTGAAAGGAAAAATGAAGAAAGTAAAAATAATGGCGGTTCAGATTCAGCTCTGTGTTGTTTTTAGTGTTTCTGTAATATAGTTGTTCTTTTTCTGTTCTTTATTCCAGAAGCAAATCAATCAAAACATGCACAAATAGGCTGATTCTCTCGTCAGTACCCTTGACCAAAGGCACTGGCTAAGATCTGGAGTTGGTCCCCAGCTGCACAGGATGGGTTAAGTGCAGAGTACCAGTTGCAAATAAAGAATATATAAGAATAAAAATATCAAATAATGATTCTTCTTCTTCTTCTTGAACCGAAACATGCAAACATCCTTTATTCATAGTTTTCAGTCACGTGACAACAGTAGACCAACACAGCGGCTCATACCGGACTTCCTGTAGAGACACAGCAAAAGCAGGATCATTTCCCCTCACACAGTTATTTAGATCAACTGTCAACCGCAGAAAAGGAACGATATAGACATTAACTGTAACATTAACTTGCGATCCATATACAGCCCCTGCTGCGGCATTATGAAGGCATTACAATGAAAGCTTATAAAAGTACAGACAGTTATATGCATTCACAATCTGGATGGGTAAATTATTCCACTGTTTGGGAGGTAAAGAGCAAAAAGTTCTTCATTGTAAAAGCAAAGGCACTAAATAACTAACACTAGATGTTGAACGTTATTATATTAATATTGTTATTGTATATGTATGCTCAACATCACCAAAAAAATCACCAACAAAGTTTATCAGTCTAAACACAAACTTAAAGGTGTAAAGGGATTTCCAAATCATTGTGTTTTGAGTTTATTTGAGGCTAACACAGCATCCCAACTCCTTAGCTAACTTTAATTCATTAAGACCGCTGCCGTTGGTCTTCCTCGATACACGACAAATAACCATGTCAAAAAAATTAAACAGATGTGACTTATGGCTAAAACTAGGATAATTAACACAAGTATATACTTTTATTACTTGAGCTTAACTTTGATGAAGTGTTTGCTGCAAATACGTGTGTATTTGGACGGCTGCCATTGTTTAGGTACATCTTATGGCACAAATCCACAATCTCCTCCTCTCTGGGTTTCCTTTTCTGACAGAATATGGTAGAAGCATAGCCCAGGCTAGTCTCCTCGCCTCTTAGTGCACCAGATAGCACAACAACTATCCTGCATTTTCACAAAACGAAACTGGTTCCAAACAAAATTCATCACTTGTTTCCTATGCAGATAGGCCGCGGGGAATGATCTTTTGCCCTCCAAAGGGGCGTTCCCCTGGGAGCATGATGTCACGTGAACTGAATAGGTTGAGAAAATTCTACTACTTCTTAAGCTAAAGGAAATACTCAAAACCCTGTTAGCTGGAAATTAGCTGGAAAATGAATTATATCAAAGCTGAAAACAGGGCTGTTTTTCTGACACCAGTGAGCAGTTGAATATTTAGAGAGCTTATATGAATCTAACACAAAGATTCCACTGGATGCGTGTCCGCTGAGTTCCGGCTCTGGTAAGGTTTTGCTCTTTCATCTGTCGTCCGGCAACCTCCACCAGCTGCGTTTTGAGTCTGGCACTGCTGGACTGCTGGACAGTTGGAGTCGCGAGATGGAGGAGTTAGGAGATAATTACGTAATCATGTGCAACAACAGTTATAGGCATGTGTTATAAACACAACCACTCAGTGTTCCCAACCAAAGGATCAGTAGAAGAACATGTAATTGTCTCTTTTTTGAGATTTTTGTGCTGGCGTCAACATGGAGTGTTTTATTTTGAAATTAACAGGATGTAATGTTGTTGCTTCAGTGTGTGACTTCCTGCCTGTTCTGAGAAGACAGCAGAGGTCACAGTCAGTAGTGATAGTGTTGGTGATGGTGTGAGTGGATGGAGAAGCCACTTGGTGAAAGCTACTTGTCCTCTCTTCTTCTGGCATAATTATGCTGGGCAAATATGCTGGAAATGTGTTTTTCTTATTTGAATTGCTCTTTACTTGTGCCACCATCTCATCTGTGATGTTCTGTCAATTTTCTTAACCAACAGAGCCAAGACAGGATGACTCAAACAGAACAGAACTGGACAATGGAAAGCACAGAGCAATTAGAAGACCAACATACAAAATACATAAAAATCCAAAAAGAGAAACTTAAGAGCCAAAGACAATTGATATGCCAGGTTATAGAGGAGATGGAACAATGTTGGGAAGAGATACAAAGAAAAAGAAAAGAAAATGACTACCTGAAGACAAAGACGGAGCAGCAACAGGAAGAAATTGACAGACTGACTGCTGAAAAACACGAGCGGTCCTTGTTAATAAAAAGACTGAGACTACAGATGGAAAATGTTATTGAGAAACTCAAGGAAAATAACAATGAAGCCACTCAAGAAAAAATTCAACTTCAGAAAATGTGTGCTGAAATATACCAAGAGAGGGAAACTCTGGAAAGAAGATATGATGAGATCATGAATGAGCAACACAAATTGGAAATGATCAAGCATGAGAAGACAAAATCACATGAAAGTAAGGAGCCCAAAGAACCCATCAAGCAGATGAAGGGAGGGCAGGAGGTAATGGAGAGGCTGATGACTCACAGTCTATTGAGTCTAATGAAAACAAATAAGAAAATAATATTTGAAGCAAGCCATGCTAAGGAACAATTGGAGAAAAACCTGTCAGACATAAAGAAAGAGTTAAAGACAAATAAAATGGATATTACTCAACATAGAAATCAGATTGAGCAAATCAAACATAATATGAATCTAACTGTTAACAGGATGAAGCATATTCATAGAGATGTTCAAATACGGAAAGCCACAGTCACTGAGATCAAAAGAAGAGAAAGACAGAAAGAAGGAAAAGACAACTTTGACGCTATGAAAATAAAACTCAGCAGAATCCAGGAAGGCATGGAAGAACTTTGGGATGTGCTGGGAGTTGAGACTGTGGGAAAGAAGCAGCAGCTAGAGGTAGAGACTGATCAAATGGAAAGCATGAAACCTGATTCTCAAAACCAAAGACAAGACATTGATGTAAGCATTAAGATAACACAGTGGGATAAAGAGATGAAGTGTGATATTCAGAGTCAAAAACAAGATCTAGAGAGAACGTTTGCACAGGTCCAATCTGAAAGAAATGAAATAGAAAGAATCAAAACAAAAATAGCGACAGAGAGAGAAAACATTGAGAGGGACTGGCATTTGGCTAAAGCAGAAATGGATGCAATAAAGCATATGAGGGAGAGTACTGAAAGGCAAAAACAGGAGCTGGATGACAAGTTACAAAGGACAAAGAAAGAGATGAGAGAGATGGAAGTAATGAGTAGTGAGATTGAAATGAAGAAAAATGAACTGTTGAAAATGATAAGAATGAGCAGGAGAAAAAAGGAAGATTGCATGATTAAAAGTGAGATTGAAAACATGGAAGAGAAACAAGATAAGACTGTGAGGCAGAGGTCAGAGCAGGATCTGCAGGTGAACATGGAGGACAGCTTTGACAAGCAGAAGATAAGACAGGGTGACAAAACCAGAAAAATAATACAACACGAAGTGTATCCATTTGAGGAAGACAGTATGGAGACAAGCACCAAGAAGGAAGTGAACAGTGGCATGCAGAGAGTAATTCTTGAAGTTGAAGAAATCAGAATGATGCTTCGTAGAGTGAGAGAAGATTCAGAGCACAGCAGGAGAGACATTACAGAAGAAAAGAATCAAATCAAATGGATGAATTTTCAAGCAAAAAAAAAGAAATGGGTGTCAGACCAACAGCTGGAGAAGACCATGCAGGAGAAGGATGAGTTAGAAATCATGAAGATAAAGATACAACGACAAAGGGAGAAGGTTGAAAAAAAAATGGAAGATATAATAGTAACAATTCTTCGGACTATGGGTGGGATGAAAGATAACATAGAAAAAGATGCTGTAGAGATTAACAACGCCCAGGTGCAGATGCTCCAAACTCAAAGGAAGATGGAGGAGAACAAGGAAGAGGTCAAAAAACTCATGGTAAGTTAATCTGTCTTTTTTTCTTTCTATTGTTGTGTCACACAAATCAATAATGTGTTTGTGTCTGTCTCTCAATACTTTCTGACTTCCCTCTCTGCATATATAATATGTATATCAAACATTACTCAAACAGGAGGAAATAGTTCATTTGCAGACTATTTTCAGTGTTGGATTAATACACATTTGGTACTTTAGTGACTATACATATATCCACATCACACCTCAACACACTGCAATGCTTGACAAGAACTACTTGAAGACTTTAGCATTAACATTAGCAAGGTCAATGTTTGTTCACTAGCATTAGCAATGTTGGCTAATGCAGAAACCTGGCAACCATTTGAAGGGCAGATTATTCTAAAAACAGCAGTGTTGTGATGTCAATGAAAGGGGGCCGGGGGAGGGGTTGAATGACTTATCTAGTGGCTGAATGTTATCAATAACACCTTTAAAGCAAGATATCTGGAAATGTATGGACATATTTCAAGATTCAAATTTTAAACTCAAAATATTTATTTTGTTACCTCTTGGACCCTATCGATATGATACACACAAAATACTTGTAAGTAGGATTCATTCATTGTTACTTTGGGTCCACATATTAGCATTAGCATATTAGTGCATTATTCCTTTACATTACATCTTGCATCTGAACATTACCCATTTAAATACTTACATTAAATCTTTTTTTATAATGACCTACATGTTTCATTTAAATGCAATGCAAATCTTGTATGACTACTTTCACTTGAGTAAAACATTTTAATATTCTCTGCACCACTGCTACCTGTCTCGGGAAAATGGCAATGGGTTTAATGATTCTGGGATTTGGGGGTTTATACGTCCCAGAATTATTACCCACTACCATGTTCCTATGGCAGGTAGCAGCAGTGGAGGAATTATTCCCATATATCTGACTAAGTCAAATTGAAATTGTGACATTAAATTTTCTTTGGATGGAAACAATGACCACTCTTTCTTTTTTATGAAGGATAAGGTGACTTCCATGAAAGCTCAGGTCAGCAACTGGATATCAACAGAATCTGCAATCAAAAATGCTTTTTCAGTCAATGCATCTAAACAAGAACCACAGAAAGAAATACACAGAGACTCTCTCAAAGGTCAAACATTTGAAATCCTGTCAAACACAGACGGAACAGAAGATGAATATGCAAAAGAGGCCATGTCTTTGCAACAATATAAACCATTAGCAGACCAGCATAAAAGTAAAGAATTAATAGAACAGGTATCCAATCAGATATCCAAACTCAAGGAGAGAGAGGGGGAAATGAGGGAGCAAATAATGTATGCTATGAAATACATGGAGGACAGAAATGAGGAGGTAAAAAGGCTTATTATAGAAATAAATAACCTGCAGAGCCAGAGACCAGAGACTAAGACTGGGATACAAAACACAGGAGCTGGAGATGTAGAAGAAATAGTGCCTAGACTCCTGAAAGAAACAGATTGCAAAGACATTTTGAGGGTAATCACCAATGTTTTAAAATATGAAAATCAAGTGCAAAAAGAGGAGAATGGCAATATGGTGAGAAAAGAATTAGCTGATGAGTCTGACTTGAAAGGATTGGATGTTGAGAAGCAAAAACATATTCAGGAGTCAAGAGAAGATCAACAAATACATCCTGAGGAGATGGATGGAAGTGCTTCTAAAAAGGACACAGGAAGTGCTGATTTACAAAGATTAAGTGCAGAGATTTATAGAACACAAGAAATCATAAGATTAGTGATACTAGAATTTGAAGACCAAATTGAAGAAAGTAACATAAATAAAGATCATAAGGATGAAGACAATGCAATTGAACGATTGCTAGAAGACATAAAACAATTCCAAGAGCTTTTGAAAATGTTCATAACTGAAATGAGGAAATGTGAAATGCACCTGACAGAAGAAATGGACAACATGAAATGGATGCAAACTGCAGCAAAGAAACAGAGAAGAGAGCTGGATCAGAGGTTAGAAAAAACTTTGATAGAGAGAGATGAACTACATATTTTAAAAATACATATCAAGAAGCTAGCTGAAGTGGTTGGACAGAAGTTGGAGAAAATGACAAAAGTAAAGTGCACCATTGAGAAAATGTGTACAAAAAGCAGAAAGAAAAGTGAAGTCATTGAGATAATTTTGAAAGAGACCAAAGAAAAACTGAGACAGTTGGAAGACCTGAACTATACAATTGAGGCTGTAAAAAAAGGCCTTGAAAACAGCAATCTCTTAATATCCCAAGGAAGAGCTGAGCTTGAAAAAATCAGAAATGAAATCAGGCAGCAAAAGCATAGAAAATCTTTCTTGGAAAATACTGAGAGAGAGAACAGAGACTTGAGGAAAAGTGTCAGAACAGGAACAGATAAAGAAATGAAACAAATGACGAAAACCAGAATGGCCATAGAAATGGAGGAAATGGAAAATGAAACTGTCAGACTGAGATCAGAAAAGCAGAAACTTGAGGAGAACATAAAACTGATTATGGACCGTTTGGATCAGAAAAACTGTGAAATTGAGCAACTTCAAAAATCTTTAAGTGAACAAGTGAAACAGAAGACTGAGGGAGAAGATGTTGAAATGCTGAAACAACACATTCAAGCGGAGAAGGAGAATGTGAGAATAGCAAGACAACAAGCTGAGGCAGAGATACATGAGATGGCAAGACAGAAATTAGAGTTTGTCCATATGAACAAAAGAGAAATGAGAGAAATGGAGCTGGTGATGTCAGAGGTTGAAACAAAGAAAAGAGAAAGTGAACAAATATTTAGAAAAAGCACGAGACAAAAGGCGGAAAGTGAAACAATATGGAAAGAATTACAAAGAGAAAAGGAATTACTGAGGAAAGATACCGCTAAGAGAAGAAGAGAATTAGACCAAAGACTGGAGGAAACCATGAGAGAGATGGATGAGTTAGAAATTATGAGGATAAAGTACGAGTTAGCTGATGGAAAGCAAAGTAACATAGGCAAGAATACCATTGTTCAAGTATACACAAAACATGAAAAAAAAGGGCTGGTAAAGCAAGAGGTGAAATGCATCACGGAGATGGCTGAAATTATGCACCAACGGGCAAAAGTCTCCAATTCAGTTATTGACCTTCAAAACATGAGACAAAAGATTAATTTACATTTGGAAATAATTTGGGGGGAATTGGTGAATCTGGAAAATGTAAATGTACATTTAGAAAACCAAATAGAAGAGTTCAATGCAGTAAAGGTTGCAAACACAACTGTCAAAGACAACTTGAACAGAATCAAATTTCAGCTAAAGATGGAAAAAATTACTATACGAGTGAATGCAGAGAGGGATGAAATGGTTCACATGTGGGAAGATATCCGAAAACAAAAACAGGAGCTTGAAATTACACTACAGAACATGAAAAGAGAAAGAAGAGCAATGGAAGTGTTAAGGTCTGAGTTAGAAATCAAAAAAAGAGAAAATCAACAGATGATCAAGAAAGGCTTACGGAAAGGGTGGGAAATTCAAAATATGTGGGCTGAGGTCAAAGGAGAAAAAAATGCCCTGAGGAGGGAGACACAGAAGAGGAAAAGAGAGCTTGACCAGCGAATGGAAAGGATAATTAGAGAAAGGGATGAACTAGAGATCATAAAACTGAAGGTGGAAAGAGAAAAACACAAGAGCAATGATGGGATGGAAGAGTTAGAGAGTAAAGAAGAGAAACAAATTATAAAAGAGGAAAAAAATAAATTGGAAATCAAAAAGATTAAACTAACAGAAGGACTCCAAACAAGTAAGAACAATTTGGAAACAGAAAGACAAGAATTGAAAATTCTGGGGAATGATCTCCACAAGAAGAACAAAGAGATCGAAGCTGCCATGAAAAACATCAGTGGAGAAAAAGAAAAACTCAGTAAAATGAAGACTGTGCTTGACAGAGAGAGAGAAATGCTTTTGAACGAAAAGGACAGAATGGAAGACAGACGTTGTGAACTGAAGATGAAAGAAGATCACCAGCTGAATCAAATGAAATGTATAGACACTGTGAGAGTAAAACTTCAACAGCTGAATGAAAGGATGTGTGAAGAAATGAAAAACAACATGGAGACTTTGCAACAAAACAATGAAGATGTTCTAATGCTGTACACGGTATCTGAACAAAAGCTGGCAGAACTTGATGAACAGAGAGAAAACCTGGCCTGTTACACTGAACAGTTGGAGAGCGAAAAGGAAGGTCTGATGGGTATAGTCTCAGACATTGTCAGCCAGAGAGAGAACATCGAAAATCAATGGAAGCAAGAGTTTGAGTTGGAAAAGGACTGTCTTGAAAAACTGAAGTCAGAACTAAAACAAGAAAGAGAGGACCTGAATAGAGTGAATGAGATGATGAACGAAGAGAAACTGGACTTGGAGCTGATGAGGTCTAACATGCAGAAACAAACTGACACATTAGAACAACAGAAACATAATATAATAGAGGAAAGAGACGAGCTTGAAAATACAAAGGCTGAGTTACGTAAGAAGAAAGAACATGCAGACAGTCTGTTTCATGAGATACATAGAGAGAAAAGCAACATTAAAGATCTGGGTCTTCAGATTCAGATGGAGAGAGACAACCTTGAAAATGTCATGAACACAATGACCTTAAAACAGAAAGAACAAGATCTTGTGGAAGATGAGTTCAAAAGACTAACGGAAGAACTCCAAACCAGTAAGAACAATTTGGAAACAGAAAGACAAGAACTGGAAATTCTGAGGAATGATCTCCACAAGAAGAAAGAAGAGATTGAAGCTGCCGTGAACAACATCAGTGAAGAGAGAGAAAAACTCAACCAGACGAAGATCAGCCTTTACTTGGACAGACAAGTACTTGACAAGGAGAAAGGTGAAATGAAAGGAGAACTCTCTGAATTGAAATACAGAGAAGAGCAGTTTATGAGTAACATACAAACTCTGAGACGAAACCTGCAAGTGCTGAATGAAAAGGCAAGTGGAAACATTAAAACCAAAAGGTCTAAACTAGATCAAAACAATGAAGAAGTGCAAAGATTATGCCTCGTATTGGAACAACAGCTTGAAGCCTTTCATCAAGAGAGAGACCAGATGTGGGTTTACAAGAATCTCATACAGACAGAAAAGGATGACTTGAGAGGTTTCCTGTCAGACATGGCCATCCGGAGGGAACAGATGGAAAGTCAACAGACGCGACATCTTCTGTTGGAAAAACAAGATATTGAAAAACGGAAGTCCGAGCTGAATCAAGACAGGGAGGATCTGAATAAGGTCAATGAGATGATGAGGAAAGAGAAACTGGACTTGGAGCTGATGTGGTCTAACATCCAGAAACAAACTGACATATTAGAACAACAGATGCAGAATATAACAGAGGAAAAAGACAATCTGGAAAATACAACGGCTGAGCTTCGTAAGAAGAAAGAACATGCAGACAGTCTGTTTCATGAGATACATAGAGAGAAAAGCAACATTAAAGATCTGACTCTTCAGATTCAGATGGAAAGAGACCAACTTGAAAATGTCATGAACACAATGACCTTAAAACAGAAAGAACAAGATCTCGTGGATGATGAGTTCAAAAGACTAACGGAAGGACTCCAAATCAGTAAGAACAATTTGGAAACAGAAAGACAAGAATTGAAAATTCTGAGGAATGATCTCCACAAGAAGAAAGAAGAGATTGAAGCTGCCATGAAAAACATCAGTGGAGAAAAAGAAAAACTCAGTAAAATGAAGACTGTGCTTGACAGAGAGAGAGAAATGCTTTTGAACGAAAAGGACAGAATGGAAGACAGACGTTGTGAACTGAAGATGAAAGAAGATCACCAGCTGAATCAAAT
>OMLP01044179.1:0-17028 GCA_900302685.1 Spondyliosoma cantharus
AAAGCCGTCCTTGATGACCTTCCAAAATAGAATAGCCATTGATATGTTATTGGCAGAAAAAGGGGGTGTGTGCGCTATTTTCGGTGATCAATGTTGCACGTTCATTCCTAACAACACGGCACCCGACGGCAGACTGACTAGGGCTATTGATGGGTTACGTACACTGAATAAGAAAATGAAGGACCACTCCGGCGTAGATACCTCTTTGTGGGATAACTGGATGGAGGTGTTTGGCCGCTATAAGTCTCTAGTGTCCTCTTTGATGGCCTCCATAGCCGTATTCGCCGCCATCCTCACTCTGTGTGGGTGTTGTTGTATCCCTTGCATTCGTTCACTCGCTAATCGCCTCATTACCACCGCTATAGAGGGTAAAACCCCTTCGCACCAAATGATGCCTCTGCTGCAGGTTTCAGGGGAACTCACGGACGACGAGGAGACTGCTGACCCATCCGTTTTCCAAGTTAAATAATTTTTATTACAATGATGGTTTTCTCTTATGTGCATTGACAGTGTGCCTTTTGCTTGTGCCTTAATTATAACTTGAAAAATGCTAGAGTATCTCACCTCGTCGTGAACCTTAAGCTCACGGGAGGTCATTTTTGAATGTATTTGTGTAGTGATGTTTTCTTTGGTGATATTTTATTTTGTGATCTCTTAACAGAGATCAAAAGGGGGATTAAAGAGTATACAATGTTACGTGCCTTAGAGTACACAGTGTGACTGCTAAACAGGAGGAGATCTGACCTCGAGTGACTCAGTGTATCACATCTCAACAACAGGCTAACCATTCAGAAACCAGCCACACCTCTAGGACACAGTGTAAAAGCTACAGACACGGAAGCTCTCGTCAGATCACTTTGGGTTTCACTGGCTTAACTGTCCATGTGTATTGTATGATCTCCGCTCTCTGCAGATTGCGCTAAATAAAAGACTTCTACTTGATTCAACTTCTGTCTCTTCGACTTGTGTTCCTGCTCCCGGCCTGGGTGAGATGGCACCATAACTGCATCTCAACAAGCTTCAGATCTTACATCCCTTCTCCTCAGCACCTACATACTTACCGGATGTGACACAGTGAGCTATCTGGTGGACTTCCAGTGGCGCTGAAAGCGAATGGCAGCCTAAAAACCCCGCACCCAACCGGTCAGATATTTATCCCCTTGGAAGAACACTAAGATAAAAAAAAAACTGGAACGGAAAACTATGAGAACAATGGCGACGCTGACGAAGAAGCAACGTTGCTAGCCCCGTCATGCAGGCCATCTATAATGAGATTCGTGCTCTCAGGTCGGACCTTAAAAGTGAAATGAGTGAATTCCGACTTTCCTTAAGCGAAGACATGAAGAAGGAGTTGAACGAGGAGGAGAAGGAGGAGAAATCAACCAGAAACTCCAGGAAGCTACAGGTGAGCTACGGGCTACCATAGCAAGAGTGGTGGAAGCCGAACAGCGTATATCTGATATTGAAGAATGGGACACGGCAGCGAAGCAGGCTCTCACCCAGGTGCTAGAGAGCTAAGAGGCCCTGCAGGCTAAACTAACCAAGCTAGGAGCACACTCACACCGGAACAATCTCCGTATATATGGAATACCGGAGGACTCAGAGGGGTCCAATCTATCAGAGTTCGTAACGAAGCTAATAAAATCAGAAGTCGGTCTGCCGGTCGTAGACATGGAGCTCAGAATACAACGCTGCCACCGGGCACTTGTCCCAAAGCCTCCCCAAGATGCAACACCTAGATCACTGGTGATTTGCTTCCTCGAGTTCAGAGTGAAAGAACAGGTATTGCATACTGTGTGGAGAAAGAAAGATGTTCGAGGGGAAAAGGATTTATTTTGATCAAGATTACCCTCCAGAGATTTTGAAGAAAAGAAAGGCAGATGGGGGGATACTGAGAGAGCTCAAAGCCAAAGGAATCCGCTTCCAGACGCCACATCCAGCTAAGCTGAAGGTGTTTTTTGAAAGCGGAACCCAGGTGTACGAGAGCACGGCAGAGGCGGTTAAAGACCTGATTAAGAGAGGATTCCCTATGGAAAACGGAGCCAGACTCTGCAGCGTTGAAGCAGTGGAGATTGTCTACGTGGGAGAAGGCAGGTGCAGATCACCGCAGACGGGTAGTGGATCACGGGCGGATAAGAGAGAGACTACGGAGCTTTCAGCGTGGTCCACCGGCAGCATCTGTTGCTGGTGAGTGAAGCGCCCCAGGGTAAACATCTCCACACTACCACGGGGTGAGTGGCTACCGGCTGGAGCCATATACCTCTATAGAAGGTAAACCCAGTGACTGTTAATTGAAAAATTATTGTGTCATCTGGGATTAACCCCTGGGACTATTTTCTGAGCTTTATAAGATGAAACTTTATACCGGTTATGGGGAAATTGACTTGAAAATGTTACCGGTGCGGACTAGTATCTTCTTTGATACCGACGAGAGGCCCTTGAGGGACGTGAGGATCTCCTCTGAGGTTTTATTTGAACTTCGGACTTGGAAGTCTTTGGTTTGTGTTTTTCTTAGGGCTGGAACTTTATCGCGTTAATTACGATTAATTAATTACAAAAAAATAACGCATTTAATCGCAATTTATTTTTGCACTCCAAACAACATCGAACGTTGCTCGTTGCACGAGTTCCCTGCAAACCCGTATACTGATGCACAGGACACAACACGAGAAATGAAACCGATGAGAAGTCATTGCTGGGTTCGGTGGGCAGAAATTTTAGTTTTAGAGAACTATCGGGTGGAAACCTGGAAAAGAAATTGCCTATCACCGGAGAACTTCCGGCTTCCGCTGCTACCTCAATGCCAAACATGTTGCAGCTAGCACAGACAATGCTCCTAGTTGGAGCAGGCAGTGTTGCCAATCCACACTAGACAAGATGACAGGGTTCAGAGCCAAAATGAGTAAATCCACGACTGCCAAATTAACAAACGCACTGGCGAAGTGGATTCTCAGTGGTACATTCTGGAATGTACTGTACTAAGTGGTGTTTTTTTATTTTAAAAACAAATGTGTTTAAGACATAGAAAGTTTACAAAAAGTCCTGGAAAAACTTGAATTTAAGTTTGTGCCTTGTGAACAATGCAATCATAATATTCTTTATTCATATTACACTTTATGTTAACACTCAGTGATGAAAATAACACAATTTTGTTGTTTAAGCTCATTTATGTGTCTATTCATTGATTCAGTCACATACCAATATATATATCTATATATAGATATGCGATTAATTGAGATTAATTAATTACAAAGCCTATAATTAATTAGATACATTTTTTTAATCGAGTACCACCACTAGTCCTTTCATATCGGTCAATCGGTGGAGTTACACAATCCAAAGACGTGTTTTCCTGTTGTTTTTAAAGCACATCTAGTGGCCATCAGATAAGATTTACACTTTGGCTTCAACAGAACAACATCTGGAGACATTTTGCCTTCCCATGTTTTTTTGTTGTTTACTATGTTGTCTAAAATCCCCCACACCCCAGTGTTCAAGCATGTGCCTTAAGCTGCCGTTCATTCTATTCCCACACTTCTCACTAGAACAGAACAAAAAAAAAAAAACTATTAGACTGTGGGCTGTGGTGGGAAAACCCTCACGTGTCCCCTTAAGAGCACTTGTGATAGTGTAGCTGTCGTTAACTGATGACAGGCTTGTCTTGACACGACGACATTTAAAATCAGCGTTCTCATCGGGGCCATTTACTATTGCACAAAAACGGAGACGGTGTGATAACACTGATCTAGAAGTGTTGAAAGAACCTATCTAAAGCTACCATAACTTGCTTTGTGGTGTCAGGCGCTATTTCCCCAGACTCAATGGATGGTCCATCTCGGATGCGACTTGGCATAACTCGGCTTGTTCAAACTGGTAATGGAAGCGCAAACGAGTGCAGCACAGTTTGAGCCAGTGCGGCCATAAGTGCAGATGGAAAGAACCTACATGGGTGGTGTCCATAGATGTTACAGTTGTTGCAATTTACTCACCTCATCCACACAACGAGAGGCGTCTACAGTGCGCACCTTGCCAAGTTTCTCATACTGATCAACGATTGGTCGTGTAGACTGCAGGTAGGTTTGGATTCTGCATCAAAGGGAAAACATGCCTCGTTATTGGGGTCAGATGACACAAGGGACTCAGAGGATACACAAATTAGGTCAAAAACATACATGCAGGTATCTAACAGTCAGTTAAATGGGTCAGACAGATCTATACTGATCAGATCTGCTTGTGTACTTTGTTATGAACAGAATGAATGGTAAAAAGGCAACATACATGCAGGAACTACAATAATTACAGTGCATTCTACAATCTTGGGTTCAATACTGTCAAAAGTCCAAAGTTTTTTTGTTTGTGCTGAAGGGCTGAACCTTTTCTCCAAACTTTCTCTGTTGTCATCCGTGCGTCCACTGCTCTTTCCCCTTTCTAGACACCTTTGGATGCAAACCTGTGGGCAAAAAAGACAGAGAACTCATGCTCAGTGTAAAATGGCTCGCAGGATATCTGTTCAGTTCTCTTTGTATGATAAAACAGCACTCTTTGTGGTTTCCATGATGTGATGTACCTCATTGCTGCAGTCAAAGAAAAGAACAAATTTGACGTCTGCCTGGCTCTCCATGACAGTGTTCCAACCCTGAAGGTTGTCCTCATTGCGAGGGAAACCATCAATGAGGAAGCGGAATTTTTTCTCGTCTTTCTGCATGGTGTCTTCCATGGCCTTTCAAAACAAAAACAACAACAACAACCTCAAATATTTTACTCCGAATGTGAATTCACTGAAACCGCTGTTTATTCAAATGACGAATCAGAACCTGATTCCAAACAGAACTACATAGTGACACATGAATTCTGCTCAGTTTTCTCTGTATAGGCACAACTTCTGGAAACTTTGTGACTTTAGAATCAAAGAGTTTAATCTTGTAAAGGACTAGACCTGTTCCAATTGGAAAGTGTATTGATAACTTTTGTTGTGAATCGGCGCTATATTGAATCAAATAGACTTAACTTGTACATTTAATTTTTTCTTATAAATTTACAACTTAAATCTTGGAAATTCCAAGTTGTTTCTCGGAATTAAAGCTACAGTTTTTTTTTAAAAGGGTTAGGTTAGCGATAGCTGGTTAGCATGCTAACTTTGGCAGACATCTCTGAACTACAGTACTTTGACATTTCTTTAAACTCAGTTGATAATGTAAGTCCATTTTTGAATATTTTTTAACTAGAATTCTTGCCGTATCTTACACAATGGTCCTTTAGTCATTTTTGAAATGAAACAAAAAACGGATTTATAGCTTGTATTAGGTGCATACCGTCCTGAGTAACTTGATGGTGATCTCCACAGGGACAATTTTGCCCTCCTTGATATGGCTGTCAATGAGCTGTCCAACTTGTGATCCCTCTCTAGCGCGCTCTTCCCTCAGCAAGTCCCCTGCTGACAAATGAGTGTAGCTGTAGCCCTGAGAGACAAAAACAAACAGTTTGAGTCTTTATCTCATGTGATGTAAATTATGTAACAAAGAAAACACTTGAAGAGAAAGGGACAGTTGGTCTTAATAGAAAAAAGCTTATTGTAACACTAAAAGTGCATTTGAGCAAACAGCCTCTGGAGACAGGCTGGATTTTCCTCACTCGCAGGCCAGGAAGAGGTCTTTGCTTGTGTAGTGAATGAAAGGAGCCTCTATTCACAGCTGCCATTCAGACCAAACACGCCACACTTGAAGCGCGAGCAGCCAACACCCAGTAACATCCGTGAACAGAGGTATTAAAAAGTCTCTCTTGTAGAGGCTCCCTCTCAACACATGCACACATCAAAGAATCCACGCTGGCCCCCAGTAGAGCTGCAGCTCCATCAACTTTCATCAGTTTGACTTTCAGAAATACATCAAAGCGGCCTCCTTGGGAGAAGTTCTAGCTTTCCAAACTCTTTGTGTGGCTTGGTAAAAATAACTTTTTGTCAAACCCCTGCTTCTTCTTCGGATTGGTGCATCCAAGGGAAGAAGTGAATGATGAATAAATCTTTATCACCTGATTGCTTTGCTCTGCTTAGCATCAACCATGCTCTATGGCCCTTTCCTGGCTCATAGACTGGACTTGATTTATGTTCTATTATTAATAACAACACAGCGCATGTGCCTCTGCAGACAGTCACAGACTACTTATCTGGAACTTCGAAACAGACTCGAGAGGATAGGCTTCCTGATGGCATGGTGTGACAAATGTTCCTCAGCCAATAAATGTCACGTCACCATATGTTTCTGTTTGTTTAAACATTATGGTGAAGTGGCCAAGTGCACTCCAGACTTCCACTGACCATTACACAACCTCTACTGCATACATAAGCCAAATGATAAAGTTACATCATGTAGCAAATGTCAATAGGCTGTCTCCTGCTGGCTCTCTTCTCTGTGTGACGCTAATGAGCAGACATTAAAGTTAGCATATTCTCACAGGCGTCTGACCACACAACATTTAACAGTGGGAAAAAAATACGTTGTATTTAATGTTTTAATTCAGAGTTCTGAAGAGATAAATATATTAAAATGGTACTTAAGCACAGGCTCCTTATATCTCTGAAATTGTACACCCTGTGTGGCTAACTAGCTAGCAGGCCAGCACAGGTTCATTTTAGAGGACAACCGGAAGTCAATGTAATTTAGACATTACTAGATACAAAACCCCGCTATTAAAAGGCACAGACATCCAAAAATGATCTAAATACCATTATCATCACGACACGGCTTATTTTAGCCATAAAAATCTGTACTTTTCATTGTCTTTTTTCTCGCCATCTATCGTACCTCCACGATTTTGGAGCACTGAGTTCCTTTGCCGGCGCCAGGCCCGCCCAGCACGAACACAACCTGCGGCTTCATCATCTGCGACACCCGGTGAAACAAGCTCGGCACCCTCTGAGACACGTTACCGAACAAGCGGCCGATCATAAACCAGGACTGGCAGCTACACCCAGAATCCGGCGGGTGGGGACAAAAATAATAACCCGAGCAAGCCGGTGAATGCGTGTCAGTATCGGCCGGTGAGGCAAACGACACCACTTCCGCTGTTGACTCCGCTGACCAATGGAGCGTCACGTCAGAGTGACGCGGGCTTGTAGCCCCTCCCCCGTGCACTTGTTATTTTTTTCAATGCAGAGGTCGGGTGACGCCCCTCCCCTGCCTCTCCAGCATCAGCACCTCCAAACCGAACGAGGCGACCCGCGGCTGGGAAAGGATGCTCTGCGGTCCGCGATGCTCACCAGCTCGAGGAAACGTGGCGACGGCACAGCTAGCCGAGAGACGCTCGAGTCGCTGGGTATAGTCGCTGCTTTCTGCACGTTTATGCTGCCTCGCTGCCTCCATTCATGATGCACCATTCATGCATCCCCAAGAATGGAAGCACACTGCGAGGAAAAACATGAAAATAGCCTGTCATAGCCGCGCTGTCTCGACTTTATAAGACACATTCTCGCTCGTTTGATGGAGCCTCTTTTCATGTAGGTCAAGGTGATGAAGAGCCCGATTTTGTCTTTTGAGGGCGCCGCGCGAATGTAGGGCTAATACGGCAAAGCCGAGCAAACAAAAGGCATCCAGCCCCCCTCCTCTGACGCACCTGGCTGCCCTGTCGCCACTTGACATGACAGCGCAGAGCCGGGAGCAGAGCAGCAGGATCAAGGGGCACCGACGTGCAGCCGGACGTGTGGACTCGACAAGGATCAGGGGAGCCTCCGGACACACGGCGGAGAAGCAGCAGCAGCCCAGGGGAGGCCGGATTGCAGTTTCTGGGGACGAGCGCCAAGGGCAGTGCGGCAGTCAGCAGGCAGACCGGGGGGAGGAGGCTGCGGAGATCTGTGATACTTCCCCCCCAGGCCCCACTGCGCTCTCACCTCCACATCATCCTGATCATATGATGCTGGGTGCTTTTAGGTTTGACCAATGTTGATTGTGATACCCCCCATTATTTCCTCTCCTTTCCCCCCCCTTCCCAAACAATCAGTGATGATTGGCAAGTAAGAGATTAGATCTGCTCTTCAGGAAAGGGTGGAACCCAGAGGGGACCGATGTGCATACTGGCCAGGTACCATTTGCTCCCTTCTTCTCTGGTTTTGCTCATTTTGCTTGTCGCCGCCTGCACTATGGGCTGTATTCAGAGCATCGCATGCAAGCCCCGCATCAGACGGGAGAACATTGTGGTGTATGAGGTGTCAGCCTCTATTGACCAGTGTCCCACCATCATTGAGGAGAACTCACCGATTGTGCTCCGTTACAAGACGCCTTACTTCAGGGCCTCAGCCGGGGTTGTGATGCCACCAGTGCCCCGGAATGAAACCTGGGTGGTGGGCTGGATCCAGGCTTGTACCCAGATGGAGTTCTACAACACCTATGGTGATATTGGCATGTAAGTGCACAGCAGACCCCATCAGATATGAACTTTTTGCCACTGGATGAGCTCAGTGTGTGTGTGTTTAGATGTATATTGTGTTTAGATGTGTACACCTCTCTTCTCTCACACACACTCAGGATACCCTCACCTACCAGTGCCCAAAAAAAAGCCTCTCACTCTCCTCCTCTGTCCACTGCCGCAGGTCCAGCTGGGAGTTACCAGAGCTGCGAGAGGGCCGGGTCAAGGCCATCAGCGACTCAGATGGCGTCAGCTACCCCTGGTATGGCAACACCACTGAGACAGTCACCCTGACTGGACCCACGTCCAAACCGTCCCGTCTGACGGTCAGCATGAACGACAACTTCTACCCCAGCGTGACCTGGGCGGTGCCCATCAGCAACAGCAACACGCCCATGCTGACCCATATCACCAGGGACCAGAGCTTCATCACATGGCTTGTGGCCATGAACTCTGTCACCAAGGTAGGGCAGTAACAGAGAGAGAGAGGTCTGACAAGTTTGTTTCCCACATGCATCAAACTCACATCTTAGTAAATCACATTATTATTTTTCTGGGAAATGTTTTGCCCAGTTTAAATGAAGAACGTCGGCTGTGAATCTTAAGAAACTGCTCCTGCATTACACACACAGACTGACTGTGATGTTATCATCTCCGCCTGCACTTTTGCTTTCTGGTGTTAAGTTACAAAGTACCTCATCATTGCCTTCCCCCTGAATAAAGCCCCTGCATCCCCATCAGGAGTCAGTACAGCGTTCATGTGCTGTGTTTGTGGAAGAGTCGGATTCTTTTTTAGGCTATTACAGCAAGAGGTGTCAGGCTTGTTTTTTTCATTGTTGTTAGAAAAAGAGCATCTAGGGACAGAAAACTGACATTAAATGTTGATTTGTTAGTCAAACCTTCTTCTACCTTTGTTAAAGGTCCAGCGTGTGGCATTAAAATGTTTTTACTGTACCATCCCTGTAGTTCTCTTACATGCTTGGAAGAGTGTAGGAATGTTCAGTTGGTTGTAATCTGCAACCTCACAGCATAACGCCACTAAATCTTACACATGGGACCTTTAAGATAAAACAGTATGTAACTAGAATGACAGGTCAAACAGTCCCCTTTAAAGGTGCAATATGTAAGAACTGGCCACCCGTCAAATTCATCCTCCTAGAGAGCAGCATCTCACCAGAGCAACCGCAAACTGCTGCTAACTGCAGCTGTCGTTACCTTTGCAGCTTTGAGCCCAGAGCACTGGGAAAGTGTTGGTGTTAACACCACTAGCACAGGAGCTTTGGACAGGGACACGCCGAGGCTAGCTGGTTAGCATGCTAACTTATGTCGGTATCTCTGCAAAGCAATAAATCAACGTCATTATGACAAAACCATTATTTCTTCACATTCTGTTGATTTGTTATTTTTGGAATGTTTTCTACTGAAATTCTTACGTATTGAACCTTTAATTCAATCAAGCCTAATCCAGTAACAAACTCCATAGCTTTGCATCACTCAAAATTTAAAACAGCCATAATTTAAGCTCACCAGATCTAGGATCCACATCAAATTGTACTCGCTCATAGATACCAGCCACCTGAATATTAAATGAATGAAAACACCTGATCTCACAATGTTAAAGAAAGTGGGAAAAAAAAATTCTGTCCCTTTATCCAGTTCAAGAGTAGACCGAGACCCATCTTCCATCCAGGTTTCATGGAAATCCGTTCAGTAGTTTTTGTTTAATCCTGCTGACAAACTAACCAATCAAAAAAATGGACATGGGTCACAAAGTGATACACTGTTTGTTAGGCTGCACATTAACTGCACATCTATTAGCAGTGGAGGTCATAACGCACAATCAGCTTAACATAACACTTGAATGTACTTGAAATAGACTGAACCAGACACACACATATAGACAGTATCAACCATTTTAACATGATGCTGCCCTCCTCCTTCCAGGAGCGTATCGTGCTGCAGACAGTGCGGTGGCGGATGCGGGTGGACATTGCCGTGGACCCAGATATGCCACTGGGCTCTCGGGCCTCGTTGGTGGGCCGTCCCTACCAGGAGCAACCGCACATCCTCAACTACCAGGAGCCCATTCCTCCCAACGCGCTGGGGAGGCCGAATGCCAACGACGCCCAAGTGCTAATGTGGAGGCCGCGGAGAGGGGCGCCACTAGTGGTCATACCGCCAAAATAAGAGCGTTGAACTGTCACACAGACTAAAATGTAATTGTTCCCTGTTGGCAAAAAGGAGGGATGAAGATCATGAAGTCGTTTTCGTACGAAAAGAGAAAACTGAAGGTTTCGCTGCGCTCAAGATGCCAGTGGCTCATTATCCCTGAAAGATTTAAGTGGACTCTTCAAACAAGCCAGAGTGGATGTTACATCTTGGACCTGACACAGTACGGTGTCAGAATAGAAGTCTACATCGAACTTGAGTAAAGGGCCCGGCTTGCATCAAGGCTCGTTTGGCCCCCTGACAAGTTTTGGACCGCATTTAAGAGTTCTGCCTGCTTTTAAGCGAAGAAGGAACGCTGTTTTTTTTTTTTAGATGTACCACAGAGGTGTTAGATCACAACGAGCCCTGCATCCTGCATCCTTATGTAGATCTTATTGCATGAGAGAGTGAGAGAGACACAAAAAAAACTTTCCTTGAGAAGTTTAAGAATAGCATTTGTTTTGTATAACTTGATACCTGAAGACATTTTGATTGAAAAGTCAGCCAAAAAAAACTCCTGCGGGCTGCTTAAACCTCGTCAGTGCCAACAAAGGCCTTTTTCAGCACACTCAGTTCCAGAGTTAAAGGATGTATTCAGAAGATTTAAAAGAGACAAAGTATTATATGGATCTTTTTAGTTTAAGATTAACTCATGCATCAATCAGATTGTATTAAGAGCACCCACCTTGCATAAAAGTCTGGAAGAAAAAACAAACCTGCTGTAGTTTTCTCTTGACTTTTGCTAATACACCAACATATTTTCAACTCATAGTGCAGCTGATCTTGTATCCAGACGGGTGATGAACTCTCAGAGAGATGAGCTGGACTCGTTACCGCATTGAATAAATAACATCAGCTATGCTTTTAATAAGTGCGATCTAAATGACTTGGGACAGTGCCATACAACTAATTTAAAATAAAAGGGGTGATAGCAGTCGAGGCCATGCATATTGCAGCTGGATCGGGGCCCAATTGTACTCAGAACCTAATGTAGATTTGATGTGGCACTAATCAGGCCGTGTTGCATTACTAAGTTACATAAATCTAACTGCAATCAGGGAATTCAAATGTACTCTTTACAGCTTCCTCGGTGTGGAATTAAACCAGACTGCATTTTGAAAAGGATTTATTTGATTCAGTGCCGTTTTTTGTAAGAGGTCGTATCACAGTTTCTCCTCATATCATTAAAGGTGCAGTATGTAGTTCTGGGGAAGACATTTTAATCAGGAGAGAAAGATCTTCATCGACTGATTTTTTATTCCTAAAGGAATTAAATAAACAGACTTTTTTCATAACTGAATAAACTGCTTAAACAAACTGACCTTAAAGGACAACACAATTCTTACTCTTTTACTCAGTCTATATGTGGCGGACCCTGCCACCTTTCTAGCTTCAAACAGTGTTCTGGGACCTTATTTCTGTCTGAGAACAGCTTGTTTATTCAGTTATGGAAAAATAAAATCAATATTTAATTTACTTTTCTTTGTCATTACCTCATTGATATTATAAATGTAAAAATTCTTGCTCCCCTAAACTACATAGCGCCCCTTTGACAAATATTAGTCAGCAGTAGGTTTCTGCAGATAACCACAGATAAACCTTCCTATGTCATGGCTATGTCTTGGGCTCCGTCCAAGTCCCTGCCTGCCACGTCACGCACGAGTCACATGACTCATCCTCCATCTGTGCTTCTCTCCAGGTTCACGCCTCACCTTCCCATCTGCCTGCTCGTTTTTCTCCCCTTTCTGTCCACCTCACCTCACCTCACGACACACACAACACTCAAAACACACAAACACACACACACACCAAATGTACTCATTAGCTCTTAAATCCACAACTATGAAAAGATTTTCTGTCTGACAAAACTGACAAAACAGGAACAATGGGTTGTTTTTGTTCGTCTGCCTCAATGCTGTTTTTATTTGTCAGGGACTTTGTTGAATAAAAAATGGCTGTCACTACCATGTGAAATACTCAACGAGGTTAAAATAGGTTATATTAATTCAGTGTGGCTACACATGTCAGGGCACCGCAGCTCATTCAGCCACCTGTTGCTATAGAGACTGGTTTGGTGTTTCTGGGTGCACTGCAACTGGAACGGGAAAAATAGAAAACAGTTCAAAGTATTCATGGGTGTGCCTAGTTCTGTGTGTATGCAAGTGTGTGAGAGTGTGCACACACACACGCACAGTTACAGCCTTATTTTTCCATCCATTTCACTTTGAAGTAAGAAAAAAGATCAAGGCAGAGCTGATTGTTTCCGCATGAAAGATGCTTTAATTTATGCATTTGTTCTTTCGTAAAGACCTTCGTTTTGCATTTAAATAACAGTCGAACAAGTGCTTTTGATATAAATACTCCGGCTGTGAGCAGCAAGGTCAGAGCAGTCATATCCCATCTCATCTCATCAAAAAAAGGACATTCAGCATCTTTGAACAGAGGTAACCCCTCCTCTTTGCAGCAAGTTAGCTCTTCGTTCCACCACTAGATGGAAGCTCTGTCAAGGATTTTCCAACCCTCTCATCACCATTGATACCCTTTTTTTGTTTTAGAAATACACCCATCCCATAGCATATAAATACACAGTTAAAACATTGAACTATAAAATACCAACTCGCAAATATCCTTGAGGCCATACTTTCATCCTGACCTCAACAAGATCCCTTTAAACGTACACACAGTACATTTCCATGAGATCATTTAGTCATACAGTATGTTAGATTCACTGCAACATTGTTTGTTGATATGTTAGGTTAGATCAACAGTACTCTTATTAGTATTTTTTTTAAAAAACACACTGATATATTCACATCATCAACCACCATATTTTGTGCAAAATGGCATTTTTCCAGAGGAGTAATTAGGCACATCCCGTCTCAGCAGTCTGCTGCTGCAGCTGTTTGGCAGTAACAGCTCTTATCATTATCTTATCAGCTCTTCCACGTTTCCCCACATCGGTAATTCCTGCCAAAATCACTGTCACAGTTCATAGAGCCCTGCTCAGTCTGTGCCGGGTGCCGCTTTTCTCCTCCGACAGGTAGCATGGTTACTTGAGGTATGTAGTTATACTTTGATGGCACTAACGCTGACAGGTTTGCGTTCGTAGCCGTAAAGAAACGTGGCAGCGATAACCAGCAGTGACCCTAGGAAAAATAGACTGAGAGAAAGAGGGGACAGAGAGAAAAGCATTAGAAATTAGAATTCAATAAACAATTAATGTAATGTCATGTAGTCTAAAGCTAAGCTTGCAGCTTGGTCAGCCAGCTGTATACGGCTAAATGCGAATGTCAACAATGTTAAAGTATAAGTTCACCCAAAATGAAAATTCAGTAATTATCCACTCAAACTACTCCAGAAGCCCCAAGATTCCAAACTGACTCAAAAAGATGTTACATGGCCGTTTTTAAGCAGAAATCCCGACTCTAACTACTAAGCTGGAAGCCTTAGCACCCACCCTGACTGAAGTAGGTGGACAAAGTTTGTACTGCAAGTTGAGGATGTAAATAATAACTTTTGAAATTAATTTGGGATCTAGGATATTCTAGAGACTTGCATTATGGCTGTATGTCTGTTTTAAAAAAATACATTTTACAACAAGTCCCCACCTAATTCAGTTGTTCAGGAGAATGCTGCAACACTGTTTTGTTGTGAAGCTCCAGAAATGTTTTGTGGACTATGAAACAGTTTCCGTCTGCTTGTGAGTAAGTAGATAATGACTGAATTTTCATTGTTGGGTGTACTTATAAGGTTGTTAGTATGCTAATGTTTCCAAATTAGCATTAAAGGTATAGTGTGCAGGATTTAGTTGTAGTTTGGAGGTTGTAGATTGTAACACATGAAGTACCCCTCACCTCATGCTACCCCTACGATGGGCCCTAAAAATGTAAAGAAATTGAAAGGCCCTCTCTAGAACCAGCGTTTGTTGTCCCTGTTCTGGGCTACTGTAGAAACATGGTGGGTGCAATACACGGATGAGGAGCTACTCCTTTTGTAAATATAAAAGGCTCATTCTATGGTGACGTAAACGCATACAAAGTATGGCTGAGGTTGATAGTGGAGTCACTGGTTTTGACGATCACCTGGAAACCATGAATGAACACGTTTCTTTTCTGCAGCTGAGATGAGTGAGCGGGATGAGTGTGCATGAGTGTGTATGTGTTTACCCAGTGGGGTTAAAGTCATCCAACAGGAAATATGAAATGACTGCAGATGTGATGATGGACACAGAGGTGGCGAATCCTTTGAGGATGTTGTCTGCATATTTAATGACCACTGCAACGACCAGCCCGCCCAGAGCCTGCAGGAACAAAATTCTGTTTGCACTCTGCACACAATGTGAAGCCATGACACACAGATGCAAGTGATAAAATGAGAATGTAGAGAAACATAACATTTCAAACCTGCAAAACAACAACTGTGTAGGTGATAGTGTTGTAGCCCTGAAACATTCCCGACTCTCTCACCCTCTGGCCGTCGTACACCATCATTCCTGCCAAGCCAAACATAAAGCCAAAAACACCTGAAAGAGACAAGGACAGATAAAAGGTTTTGTTGACACACACACAAAGGAGAGACTGTATTAGTTTCAAGTTTGACAGGTTCCTCCACCCATTCTGCCTAAACTCGCCTTCAACTCCTCCTCTCTCCCCCAGCAACATACCTAGACATCCACAACATCAATCACACATCAGCTGATTGCTTTGTTTGTTCATTTTCATGGATATAATGCTCATTGAATTTAAAAGTTTTAACAGATGGAGTCAAAGAGAGTCTGTTAACCTCTGGCCCTCTGCTCTGTAACCATCATAAAATAAGGCAACCTCATTTAGACAAACTGTTCACTGAGAAACCTAGACTGATTGATGTCCTGTCCCTTCATTTGATGAACACGGTTCTCTTTAAAAAATGTGTGAGGATGTTGCCAACCAATTAATTTCCATGAGGATCAAATAACAGGTCATATTAAGATTTGTGGAGGATTTGGTGAGAGGAAAATCTGCTCTTAGTAGTGAGAAATTTAATATTAACCACATGAAAGTTGAAAGTCTCGTCTCGTCCTTGCTTTCATATCCTCAGCCCTGAAGCTTTTCTTGTCTCCAAGTCGGTATTGGGTTCACCAATCAGAACATCATGAGCTTAATTCCTATCTTGTTTGCGTCTCACATCACAATTTATAGAATTAAGGTACAACCAATAAAAACAGTTTCCATGTCTTCATGGAGAGTTTCAGTTTAGTCTATGGTTCCACTCAAACCGAGGGCAGAGTTCAGTTAGACACAGATAACCAAGTTTTTTTGTGGTTTTGCCTCTAGGAGCCTTTAACAGTGGCTGGAAAGCTGCAATTGTACTTCTTGGCACATATCTCGTATGATTCCACTGAAAAATTTCCAGAGAGAAACGTGTTATTTTTCCTGAGCGGCTATTTCTACACAGGAGGACAGAGGAATGATGGAGAACTGAAGCTCAATAAAAGCAAAAGGCATGCCCTTGTGGTGGACTACAATTTGTAAATATGGATCTTGCTGCAAAAGTTACAGACTTTGAGACATGGATGCTTTACACATGTCCTCAGCCCAGCAGCACAGTAGATCTCTACAACTAATAATGTGTCACCAACTCAGTATCCGACCAAATGTGAAATATGGTTTCAATCTGAATAATTTAATAATGGCCAAGAAAAACTGTTTTTGCCCAACATGATAACACAGTGAAGTTGACCTTTGACATTTTGGATATCAATTGTTATTACTTTATCATTTTATCCTGCATTTGGGTGCATTTTTGTCATAATAAGCTTATAAGTTAATGGGCTTATATAATATATATAAGATAAAATATATATTCTATAATGCTTATAGAACGTATATTGTGAGACCCCAGGACCTTGACCTTTGACGATCATAATTATGTTGTTTCAGGACTATCATTGCAACTGACCAATCATGCTGATGTGATGTCAAGGCTTTGCGATTTGTGTTGGTGATTTTCCTGGAACATCATGATTAACATTGCTCCAGGACCATCATTTCTATTCACAAGAAAGAGACAAAGGCCATTTATCTAGCAGAGCTAGATTGGCTTCTTGTGTTGAGTACAGGACTCTCACTCACGACACTTGGGTTTGTATTCAGATTGGAACATATATTACATTGTTCACTTATCATTTGAGTTCACTAATTATTTTTAGTGAGTAATAATTAACTAAAAGTTTCTTTTTCAGTTTTCTGTTGCTGGTTGGTTAGATTTAGGCACCAAAAATACTTAGTTAAGGTTTAGGAAAATATGAATACAATTTTGGGTTAAAATCTTTTTCCCATGACATTACAAAAACACGACTGGTCAGTTGTAAGGATGGAAGTTTTTTTTTTTTCTTCTAGGAACAACACCTACATGAAAATATCAGGTCATGCCATTTTGAGC
>OMLP01044179.1:24632-56880 GCA_900302685.1 Spondyliosoma cantharus
ACAGCATCATCAGGACCCGGATCCGTCTGAAGAGAGAGAGAGAGAGAGAGAGAGAGAGAGAGAGAGAGAGAGAGACTCTCTCCAAAGCCAGCATCGAGTTGCTCCTCTGATGGTGATCAGTTGCTTCCTGCTGATAGCTAAAGTCATTATTTGCTTAAAACTGTCCCTGAAGTGGTCACGGCAGACTGAAAGTAAGTAGTGGCTAGAGATACAGACTCATATTTAATTACTGAGTGTTTAACCTTTCATCTGCTATCTATAACGAACTGATGGAAGACAGAAGAACGTCTCAAACTCTCCATCACACAGTAACTTACCTGTCAGGCTGGATCTCAGCTGAGGACGTGGATGAAAGTGTCCGGACACTCAGGTCGCTGGATAATCTTCTCCCGTCTGCTCTTCTATACGCTAAAAAAAAAAAAAAAAAAAAAAGTACACCCGACCATCACTTACAGCCGAACTATGACCAGCTCACAGTAAAGTCTCGCAGCTATAACATGGAAATATACTCTGAGCGTACCTACAGCAGGGGGGACGGAGTCTCACACGCACGGAGCCGAGCTCTGAACGTACGGTGACACCTGCTGGAGAGAAGAAGAAAGTTTACCGCTATTTTAAATTCCTCATTGAAATACACTAAAGACAAAAAATAAAGGGCAGCACTCTCGTCAAACTGTTTTAAACTTGCCACACGGACGCTTCGGTCCAAATACTCCTTCCTCACCGCGTATTCTGGCAAAATCCCAGTAAAACCACACAGGTGTGCCAATTATAGGTTGTCCAAAACTGCACAGCAAACACAGTCCGGTAGGGGGAGCCTTATCCTTCTGAAGGAGCGCAAAGGGCCGCACAGGGTCCCATACACACAAAACAACATCTCAGAACAGATCACCGTGTCACAGAAAAAAACAAAGCACGTGTTTGTATCACAGGAAAGAAAATTCATAAATCAAAATACACATAATGAGAAACCAAATCATAAAAAAAGGAAATAACCTAAAGCTACCAAAATAAGAAGCTTTTAAAATCTTGACCCACAGCTAAAGTGTTGCACAGCCTCACACCAAACCTCATTGAAATAGGTTGGCACTTAAGACAGACAAACAAATTCACAAACCACAACATTAACTCCAACATGGCACTTGAATCAAAGATGCATAAAATAAAACAAAAGCTATACTGTACATATTTTTGATGAATTTGGCTGTGAACCAAACAGAACATGACACAAACTTTAACATAGCTTTAACATATTATTCACTGATTTGTAGAGTTCAAGAGTTGTGTCTACTCATGAACCACTTTATTGTTGATAAAATAGTAAAGTAGTAAAATAGCTGCATATAGGTTAAAATTGTATGTCCTAATGTTAAAGGTGCAATATGTAAGAATTACAATTAATTACTATTAAGAACAAATAAAATTATCAACATAATGTGAAGACATAACAGTTTTACTTTCATGACATCAACGTGTTATGTTGAAGAGGTATACTGAAGTTAGCATGCTAACCAGCTAGCCCAGCTGCCCTGGTCCAAATATACTCCAAAGCTAGCAGTGTAAGCAACAGTGTACAAGCTCACAGTCTGATACACACCGCTAGCTTCACAGCTAAATGAGCTAACTAGCCAATGCAGCAACAGCCAGGGCAATGAAGGGTTACTCTGGTGATATATAGCGCCCTGTTTCTTACATAGTACACCTTTAACTAATTGCATAATCACAGTACATTTCAAGTTAATATACATTAGTCTACAAAAGTTCCATTTATTATTGATAGCGTAATGGATGTCTGGTTTTGGTTGTCATGACATGTCACACATAAATAAGGATATTTTAAGAAGATATTTTGAGGTCTTCGGGGATAAATGAAGCCCCGTGAATATTAGGCACAGGACAGGAAAACATGTTAGCAGAGAGGTTTGACACTCGAGAGATGTAGGTGGCGCTGCAGCTCACGTTAACTCGACGGTCGAGGAAAATTTGTGAGCGAAGAAGAAGAACACGTGCTTCCGGTTTGCACTCCAGACTGCATGTGAAGGAGTGTGTACTGTAAATATATCGGATTCAGCTATAAAAAGGTGTAAAAATGGTTCGTAAGTTAAAGCACCATGAACAGAAGCTGTTGAAGAAGGTGGACTTCATCAACTGGGAGGTGGACAACAACCTGCACGAGGTCAAAGTGCTGCGGAGGTTCCGCATCGAGAAGAGGGAAGACTACACCAAGTGAGGACCACAGCCTGTGGCTAACACTGGCTACTGTCACAAAACCTTATTGTTCTGCCTCCCGTGTTTAAACTAGCGTTTCGTCTGAGTACTTTGGCCAGGCTGTGATGAAAAATACGTTCAATGTTTTAATTGTCAGGAAAGTCTGAAGTCAACAACCAAACAAGTAAAGTCAAAACATAAATATTTCTCTGGTCATTCGTTTTCAGCTACACTAACTTACATACAACATCCACATACTGGATATCAGAGCTCATAGAGCTCAACGCCTGTTTTAAACTGTCTTCATTTTGAATCCTTTGGCTTAATTATATAATTTGAGTGAACTAACCCTTTAACTGGTAGCTGAAACCATTGAGTATGGACTTGAAACATACTGTGTTGGTTGTGTTTGTGTAATCCCACCTTTGTCTAATCAGATGTCGTCTGAACGGTGAATGATACAGACATGGAAAAACAGATGTATTGTTAGTTGTTCTGACAGGGTTTCTTTCTCTTTCGTCTCAGGTACAACAAGCTGAGTCGTAACATCAGAGATCTGGCACAGAAAATCAGAGACCTGGATGAGAAGGATGGCTTCAGAGCTCAGAGCACACATCAGCTACTAGAAAAACTGTGAGTTGGTCCCAAGATAATATTTGCCTGGATATAATCTTCTATCTATTAACTTTCAATCAGCATGTTTGGCCTGTTCCATGATTATAAAGCTCTCTTTGGGTTATCTCTGTAATTTTTTCGCTGCAGCTCAGAAAGACACGAGGCTACTTTGTTGTGATAATCTTAAATATAATGTTATTTATTAGCTTTTATTTTAAAGTTAATAAACATTTTGTTTAAAATTCCCCATGATTATAAATGCCACAATTTGGTCATATAGACCATATTAGGTCAAACATTTCCTATGTTACTTTAAGGTTAACTTTATGATTCCTGGAAATCTGTGTCATCCTGACCTGCTGTATCCTGGCCTCTCTCTTCTCTGCTGTCAAAGGCAAACTAGCAATGCTAAAAAACTACAGCTGACCTGAAAGCCTAAAGTAATAAAACCAGTGAGGAAGAATTTCTGTTCCACATATGCAAATGTGTGCAGGAGCATGACCCTCCAGACTCACTACACTGGACTCCCTTAATTGAGCCAGTATCCTTGCTGCCCTACCTAATGAAACAGAGTCGTTTTTCAGTCTTTTATTGAAACGTCCACAACAAACCTCACATAATTTGGAACTGCGGCTGAACTGAGTTTGGACTAGGGCTGCCCAATAAATTGAATTTTCATCGTCATCATGATATGAACATGTGCGAATAAGAAAAATCATTTTGTTTACATGCGCCATGCATGCACCGTGAGCATGCCAACATTTAGCTACCCTGACAAAATGAATCGGCATCAGTTTGGTGGCGATTGCCAGGTTATGATGGCTGAGGGAGGAGAGAAAAGCGATGAAAATGTGGTCGACGAAGACCTTGTGGTGAAAAGAAACAGCACTTCTGCTATATGGACTTACTTTGGATTCAGGAGAGACGACGTGTTACAAACACAGGTACTGTGTAAAACATGCCGAGCAGTTGTTGCATTTGTCACAAGTTATATCGTCATCGCAATATTGAACAGTGTTATCGCACATCGCAGATTTTCCTCATATCGTGCAGGCTTGGCTGATTGGTTAATTGATCCATCATTTCAGCCATATTTGCAAATCAATAATGGGGACTGATTTATGGCAGTTTTGGAGATTTACCCCAATTTTTTAAATATATTTTGATCTGTAAAGTGTACAGGCAGTCTTTTCTAATTATTTATCCATTATTAGGGTTTTCACTGTTCTCCAAATCGATCTTAAGGTAATGATTTGATTCGATTTATAACACAAATACTATTCACCAAAAATAAAGATTCTGCAGTTCAACAAAAAAAAGACCCTTTGCAGATTCAACAATAAATAAATCAATCATGATATTAGTTTGATTATCTTTAAACAATATTTCACAATGCGAGATCACAAATAGAATCCTCAAGTTAAAGTTTAATCCAAGTAGCAAAACTCATTCCACATATAAAACAAAAACCCACTAACTGAATTTGTCAGCCTTTTTTTATCTTCTTCTTCTTCTTCTTCTTTTTTTTTTTTCATTTGCACGGAATCATGAACTTTGACAGCAGACTTTTGTTTAAAGGTAACAATGCGTGACCATGTAATCACATTACAAGTTGAATAATATTAAATTATGTCCTTGCCTTAAAGCTAGTACAAAGCCAGGAGGAGCTTGAAATATAATGAAGTGAAAACCGAAGCCTTCAGCTGAGCTCTGCCTCTGGTTGTTATTGTAAGACTGCACGCTGTTGCTGAATAATAAATACGAGCACTTTAATAGCTTCTGTGATTTCCCCAACCAGACTGGTAGAAGCTAGATTCACTTTAAGGTGTGGTGAGCTGCTGTTTCCTATTGCTGTTCTTTTGGTTTGTCTGCACAAAGATTGATTCGTCTCGCTTTCAAACAACACAACTGGCTTTTTCTTTGATCCCATGAAATGTAGTCGCTGTCAACATTTGGACTTTAATGACTACCTGAACCTCTGCTGGAGCCTCCATCTGGCAAACCAAGTCGCTGCCCCCGACCCTGACTCTGCTGGTAAAAGTACGCTTTTGCCAACAAGGGAGAAAATACAAAGAAACAAACTCTTTGTTTCATCACCCAGCTGATCATGTGAGCAGATTTCACCACCGCCTTCGTGGGAAATGGTGCAGAAACAAACTGCCACAGGACAGGATGTTGTAACATTATCCCTCCACTATTTACAGCCCACTTCACAAACAACAGATCACAATAAGTGCTTGTCATACCACAGTCCAATTTACTTTGGGTTTCATGTCTTCGTAGGCCATGAGACAATATACAGCAGGGACAGGGAAGAAATACTGCAGAGTCGCATGAAAAACAAGAAGGGGGGGAACATAAAAAGATATAGATGTATCTCATGTTGCTACCGCTGTGCACCACCTGCAGGGGTAAACAGTGATCAAAGGCCTTTCATCATTTGATGCTGCCAGAATATAAAACTCTCTTTTCAGCCTTCAATTAGGAACAAAACACAGAGGGGAGAGGGGGAACCGAGGGAGGGATGAAAGGGAAAAAATGTTCCAGACAAAGTCAAAGTTGTGTCACATGGATGAGGACAAACACGGAGGAAGTAATAATGATGACAAGACAATAGTGACAGATTGATGCTGATTATAAGACGATTACTGTAATGCCGAATGGAGAACTGATACTCGAGGTGAGGCAATAAAAAAGTTAACTCGGTCTAAAAATAAAACCAGATAACTTGTATGGCTTCAAAGACTGTCTCCCGGCGTTAGAAATAGACATTTAAGGTCCCTGATATATTTTTAACAATTAAAGCCTCAGCTGCTGCTTATTGAGGCTGAGCACGGAGACGAAACCAATCCACCAGAAAGAAATGTCTCGAAGTCCTCCTCCTTAATGTTTCAAACAATGTTCAAACCCAGAAAAATCGAAAATTTTGTTCAAGGTGATGGTGCGTTCAAATGGCGGCTGAAAAATAAACCCAAGTGGAAGTACCAAAAACTGCAGTTCATCGAATGGCTCCAAACTCCCAACTTTAAAGCCAAAATGAACATGCTTATAGCTTGCGAGCTCTGAAGGAGACGGTGGAGCCCAAAGCTTCTGGAGGAATAAACAGCGGGAGTCGAGAGAGCGCAGTGTGTTTGTTTCGCTAATCTTTATATGTTAACACAGATAGCTTGTTAGCCTTGGCTGGCATGGTAGCTTCATGTGTCTAGTTTTGCTTGAAAGGTGCTATATAAATTCGGATTGATGCAAGAAAACAACTCTCATAATCACACGCTACTCATGACTTTCATAACATATTTAGTTTAAATGTACATTTTTTCTTTCTTTTTGACTTTTTCTAATGAACTTTTGCACTTCTAAGTTTGGAGAGGAATGTTGGAGTTGAGACTTGTAGTAAAGCCTGTATCAGATTTCATAGGCTTACTTACCTCAGGGCACTTAAAGGCATTCATGAATTTTTAACCTTGTGATACGAGTCCTAAGTTCTTTTATATAAACGATATACACGGGTCAACAGCCTGAAAGAACGAGATGTTTCAGATTTAGAAACCTCTGTAATGCCATGCTGCTGACAGTAATCGAGCAATATGTCATAGTGCAGCACAACAGCATTGGCTTCTCCCCTGGGAAATTAACTTTGAAAGGCCAAAACAGAAGAAAATAATCATTATACACAACAGGGGATGGCATTCAACATATTTACTGGTTCAGAACAGTTACAGTTTGAATTATGGAACAGCAGGGAGTACTCACATATAATCTTTTTAATCTCTTGGTACAGGGAAAAGATGTATCAAGTTTTTCTTTGAAGTGTCGGTATGAATCAGATTTTGACAAGTGTGGAGAATTATGCACTTTTTATCTTTTAAAGAAGTCACTGATAGGGGATAAAGGACGAGGGTGCAGTGTAACCAGAGGTCAACATTGGAATTTCACAGTCACATCTGTCACGCCACATGTTCAAACAGCACCATGGTGCGTCGGTCATTAATATTTGGTTCACTAACTTGGCTTTTTCTATTTTTAGCAACACTATTGGTGCTGTCCACCAACTTTGTTTTAGACTGAAATCTTAACTAATTCCTATTTTTAAATTTGCCTCTGCAGATAGACAGGAAAGGGGGGAGAGGATGCTGTAGTTAAGGTCCGGTCAGGTTTTGGCACAAAGACAACTTTGTCAGTGTTTTCGCAAAAGAACATGGTCTTGCTCAATATGCCTGGTTTTGTCGTCAGAAAAAATGCTGCAATATGTTCTAATGTCTCGCTAAAAATACTTGTTTTTGCTCGCCAGAAAAATGGCTGAAAAATGTCCGAACATCTCGCCAAGAAAGCCTGGTTTTGTCACCAGAAAGTTAGCTGCAAAATTTCCCTACATCTCACGAAAAATACCCTGTTTTGTTGTCTGGAGAACTGCTACATAATGTCCGTAAATCTTGCTAAAAATGCCTGGTTTTGTCACCAGGAAACGGCTGCATAATCTCTCAACATCTCGCCATAAATACCCAGTTTTGACGCTCGAAAAAATGGCCGCAAAATCTCCTGATGTCTGGCTAAAAATACCTGGTTTGATAACCAGAAAAATGGCTGCAAAATGTGCGGATGTCTCATTAAAAAAATGAAAAACGTCTGCAAAGATTTCCCATCATCTCGTTAAAAATACCCAGTTTGGTCACCAGACAAATGTTTGTAAAATCTTGTTACATCTTGCTAAAAATACTTGGTTTTGTCAACAGAAAAACGGCTGCAGAATGTCCAAACAACCGGCTGTAAGTACATGTCTACATGATGCCCGTATGAATTTTAGCTGTTTTTATGTATTGTGTATCTATACAGTGATTGTGATGATCCTCTGACACCGTGAGGTTCACATTTGCAGTTTTGTGTGAAATCTCTTCACGACTACTGAATAGATTGTCATGAAATTTGGTGCATGCATGTCACACTTGTAGGATGAATTGGAATAATACTAATCCCCTGATGCTTCATCTTGTTACGCTCCTTTTATGTAGTCTGTGACTGATTGAATAATTCAATCCCTTTGCAATAACTACAGGATGAAATACTTGTTATGAACTAGCACAAAGGGCTTTTTACCTTGTCTTTGTCTGTTTTTTTTTTTTTTCCCTTTTCCCATCAGAGCTAGAGTGGATTTAATCAATAAAACCAATGAGAGATGAGAGCTTCACCTGAATACACCTGTATGCTCAGTAGGAGAAAGAGCTGCTCTCTTGTGTTTTATACAAACGTTGTACGAGTCGTTTTTGTAGCGCAGTTTGTGTTAAATTCAGTGGAACGCTTGGCTCAGAGTCCAGGCAGATTAAAGACACTCATGAATTTTTTAAGCAGACGATCAGAGCACCGATTGTTGATGAAATAGAAGGCTTACTGACACAATTTCCCTCGCTCATCCTCCGAATGGATGAACAGATATACATGCATATTTATGATACTCTTTTCCCATCAGGAGGATGAGAATTAGGAGGAGGAGAGATGAGTTGCGTGGAAGTATGGATAATTCAAGAGACATGGTCAAGTGCTGCTATTTTAAGCCGCAGTTGGCTTTTTATCAACGGTCTTGTTAATGGCAGTTATCGCTAGTTCATTTTCTGTGACTACTGGTGTATAGAGCTGCAACGATTGCTGTAGCTGTCGATGAAACTGATGCGACACGATGTTTAGGCATACACCGACTGCATTGCTTGCCCGCCGCCTCCGCCGTTATTTCGCTTTTCAATCAATAATTAGATGGACGCTACAGTTAAACTCATCCGCTCGTCTTTTCTTTTTCTCTGTTGTTGCATTTTTGTTAAACGCTAGCTGCAAGTCTAAAACTCAGCCTACCTCAGAATAAAAGTCGGCTCGTGTTATAATGTTAAGTTGCGACAGTAAGAAAATGTTTACATTGTGTTAGCAGTATCATATCACTTTAACGACATAAAAATCAATATATTTCTCAGCCCTGAACCTTCTTTATTGCTCAGAGGTCTTTTCAAACATGTTGTACACATGATGACAGAGTGACTCTCAGGTTGAAGGTGAGGTCAAAGTAAACATAAACATTTCCTACAGGACGGATGCCGTGATACTGGTGGGAGACGGTGTATCTCTTCCTGCCTCAGTCAAACACGTTGAATAATGTGCGTGTGTATGTTGGTGTGAGCGTAAGCATGTGTTAATCGTGACGTGGTGAGTTTCTCTGCCCCTGGGACACGCTTAACACCCGATCTCTTCTATCTTTCTTTGCACACACGTATAGACGGACAGAGATGTCGGTACATCCCTCTCCACTGTCTCTGTGTAGCACTGTTCCAGTTGGCTGGTGGTGTGTTTGTGTATACATGTGCATATTATCACTCATTTTCTGCTCAGGAGAAGAAGAATGATGATGTCCGTCTTAGGAACCGTAGTGAGGTTTCTGAGCTCACTCTCTCTCCTTTCCTGGCCTTTTTTAGGAGTGTTTGAGAGTGTGAGCATGTGTGTGTGTGTGTGTGTGTGTTGGGGGTTATTTTGCCCATAATGCACTGTGCTGAGGTATTATGGGGGATTGGCTGACAGGAACCGCTCCTTATTAGTCGTCTGGCTGGCTGTAAGAGGCTTTTCCTGCTTGGAAATGAAAAAAAAGAGGGCAAGAGGCGAAACAGACGGAAAAGAGAAGTGAAGAGAAACCTTGACGTGTTAAAGATTAGTCAATTACTTCCTTCTCCGTCAGACACTTGAAGTGTTGTACATCAGTAAGACTTTTTGTTAAAGGTCCTCTCACTTTGATCACTGTCTGAATTAACTTTTTCTGACCTGTCTGTCAGGAGCCACTATAACAGAACATCTCCTCTACGACTTCAGAAATTGCCTGATAAAACAGGGTGATGACCAAAAAGACAACAGAATGGCAGCTAAATTAGACCTAAAGACCTGTCATGATTTAGGATAGAAGACAGAACACACTGCCCACTGTCACTTTATAAACCCTAAGTGCATGTTAACATTCCTCTGATGTAAAGGAAAGAGGCACAGAGCAGGGATGAGCTGTACATTTTGTCTAGGTTCAACAGAACGACATGTGTTGAACCTTCTGCAGTGCGCACACTCATTTTAGAGGTTTATACCGCCTGAAAAAGACACAAAGAGTGTTCATGAAATGCTTTATTGTGATAATTTTAGACTCATGAGTCAACAGTTACAGTTCTTTATTCATTCATAAGCTGAAAGTTAATTCCCCTCCACTAAATCCTGATGAAAACATAACAAGAAAATGAGACAGCACATTTGTTCTGTACCTGCTGGGTTGTAATATTTATGATTGACACTGACTCGCTGCTGTATAAAACATGACTTAAGAGAAGTTGACACTAACAGTGAAGGTCTTGCTTTGATCTGTGGAGTTGTTTTGAAAGGTGTCACTGATTCGATTTTTGTCTTCAGTCGCAGTAAAACAGTGTGTTAGCATGGTTAACATTCCTCACTGAGAACAACCAAAGCTTGACGTAACTGTATGTAAATGTTGTGGATGGATCGGACTGAATGATTGACTGACTGAGTGAAAGGACTGGATTACTTTCTGTTGGTGAGATAGTCCAATAGCTGGGGGTCTTGGGTTTAGTCCAAGGTCTTTTTTGGCAAGTCTCGCCACTCGGCAGCCATCTTGACAATGTCCCAATGTATTTTAATTTGTGCGAATCTGCCACGTTCGTAATCTGTCATGTTCCCATGTTGCCATTCCCGACTTCCTGAAAGCGTCCCAGTGCTTCTGTCAGAGGTAGTTTTTTTTTTTTTTTCAAAATTCCAAGTAAAGTGGAATTGGACAAAGACAAGTCTGAATGCAAATTGGTATGTGGGTTATTTGGGGTTGTATTTCTTTTAAACAGCTGTTAGACAAGTGAACAGGTAAAACGTTTTATCGCAACTAATATTTTTAACAGCTGTGCTGTTAGATCGGCAACTTTGAAGTTTAAAAGTGAAGACATCGACGGTCAGGAGCAGATGATGATAGACAGATTGTTGCTAAAGCTTGAAATGCACAGATGAAAAGCTATGTGGGCCTTTTTCCCACACAGAACATTGATCAGGATTCAGTTGGGGAATTGATAATGATTCTGATCAAAAAGCAGAACTGATAATGACATTGAATAGAGTATCACTCTCTGGTTCGTGTGCCTCCGGACTGTGTGAACAGTTGCCTGGCTGGTTGTGTGGTCGACGGGTTAGCTACAGTAATAATCTCTCTTAATCTCTTTTTATAGTTGGTTGAAGGTTGTTGCAAGTCTTGTAGATATCTAGGCGCAGAGGGGGAATCACAAGTACACTGAGAATTGGCTATCCAAAAGATAAAGAAACAGGACTTTGAGAGGCTATTGGAGTGATTTAAGCTCGGAGTAGGGCCTCCTTCATGTCACAGGGAGACAGTTGAGGTCATATGAATTGGAAGCTTTCTGGGCACCTTCCATTGGAGGTTTTCCGGGTACATCCAACTAGTAGGAGACCCCTGGGGAGAGGGACGTCTGGACTGCCTTGATTAGCCTAGATTAGATTAACGGACGGACGGATGGACGGATGGATGGTGTTTCTTTCAGCCTTTAGTGTACAAGAACAAGAGCAAGCTAAAGTACATTTACAATATTTACAGTAGAGGAATAATGGCATACATAAATACAGGCAGACTTGGGAAGGACACACAGGTGGGTTGTAATATGAGAACTTAACAGAGTGCAGATCGAGCCTGTAAAAGCAAATGGAAAAAGAAACCCCACCACTCTGACTGTGCTTTAAAACACACCACAGCACTCTCCTCCAGAGAGAGCAGCAGTCGTGTTTTCCTGGTTTGTACTTGAACAGTAGCACCTCCTCTCTCTCTCTTCCAACAGGCCCATCTGTCTCATTCGAGCCGATAATGAACCTGTGGAGCTGACTGCTGAGGTGTCACTGACTCCATCACTGCTGCTGAAACTCTAACACTTTGCTTTCTCTCTGTCTCACTCTCATATCAGGTCAAGCTCGGTTTAATGGCAGCGCATTTACATGCTTTCGTGTTGCAGAATGTAAAGCGGGGAAGCATAAAAAATAAAATGTTGCCGAAGGTTCTCGGTCAACCAGGTCACGGTAATTCTGAGTGCTGTATCGTAGGCAGCTGGACGTGTTTCAGTTTCTTGAAGACGTCTCACCTCTCATCTAAGAGGCTTCTTCAGTTCTAACTAACTGGAGGGGAGACAGAGTTTAAAAGCCTGCAGCTCCCCTCCAGCTGGTTCGATTTGAAGAAGCCTCTTGGATGAGAGGTGAAATGTGTTCAAGAAACTGAAACACGTCCAGTTGTCTATGATACAGCACTTAGATTAAGATATAAAAGCAAAATATGATATCAGAAAAATACCCTCCATTATACAGACATATAATGTGCATATGATAAACATCTAGCATCTAGACTTACTGGCCTAACCCTTCTCAGTCTTGACAGTAAATTGAATGTATTTGGATTCTGGAAAATATTCAGTAGGTTAACTGACTGACATTAATCATTAGTTGCAGCCCTAATCTAGCATGTTTTTTTTTTGTTTTTTTTAATGCAAATACACTAAATTGCCTTTGCCATACCAAAAGTGTTAAGTACTCGGTGTAAGTTTAAAGGATGTGTTCACCCAAAAATGAAAATTAAGTCAATACCTTCTCCTTTACAACTAAAGTAGGCGAGGACATGTTTTAGAATGAAAACAACAATCAATAAAAATATAAAATGTCCCTTTTAAAGCCGAGATCTGTGGCTGCTAAACTACACGCGTTGTGTGGATGCACAATCTCAACAACTGTCTTTAAATTAATCTGGACTTTTCTTTTGAGATGGAATTTGGGTTTCCGGAGACTTGGATCGTGCTGGAAAACCAGTGTGCAGCCATTTTATGTTTTTTTCCTGTTGTTATTTTACATTTTTAAACAATAAATCCACTTCAGTAATTTAGGAGAATGCTGCAGCACGAGGGTAAATAGAAAATGGCAGAATTTTTTCACCACAATCAGGTGGACAATTTCTTCTGCCTCAGTAATTTTGCTGAACTTTCGCTTTTTTTTCCGCTTTCTGTCCTTGTCACGAATCCTGGAGTAGTTCTTTTAAACATGAAACACTTTTTTTTTTAATGTAAGTGCAGAGGAGATTTTTTTTTTATTCAGTATCTAGGTAACAGTAGGAAATAACATCTTTCACATGCCTCCACAATTTAATTACCTACCATGATCTACCTCCCAATTTCCACCTGTTTTTCTTTCTTCTGCCAGATGGATTCCTCAGCTAAGAGCCTGACACAAAGGGGCTATTATTTATTTGATTCATCCCCATCACTGTATTGTCTGGTGTAATCATATTTAAAATGCATTTTTGATGGATGAGAGAGATCTGTAGCTCTGAGGCTAAATGGTTGACTAATTTGGTGAAGCTCGCAGCCAGCTGCTCCGTCAGCTCCACATCACAGAGAGGAGATTTGGGTTTTAGATCACACTATAATGTTCTGTCATTCAGTTGCTGTACAGTACATCTGCATCCCTTCCTATTTATAGATTCATATTAATATGCACACACATGTACGCTGCCATTATTGTAAACATGTGTGTGCTGCAGGGATTAACCCCGGCCTTTTGGAAGTGTCTCTTTGTGTCTGTGTGTGTCTGTTGTGTGTGTTTGCGTGTGTCTATGCAGGTAGGATTACCGAGCGCTGATCATCTCTCGGCGCTCAGTTAGATGAGTCCACGCTCAAACTCAAGCACACACACACACACACACACACACACACACACACACACACATCAAAATGCCGCTCTATACATCAACATATATCTGTTTTTTAAGTTTTTCCTCCTCCTCTTCAGTTAAGAGTTTCGTTTGCTGTTTTGCATTTCGTCCCTGACTCAAACCGATGCACTCACACACTGGCTCGCCCACACACACACACACACACACACACACATGCGTGCGCGTGCGCCCGTGCGACCTGGCAGACCTCAGCTGCAGAGACACGCTATAATTAGTGAGACAGCATCTTTATCTCGCTCTCTCTTTCTGTGTGTGTGTGTGTGTGTGTGTGTGTGTGTGTGTGTGTGTGCGTGCGTGTGTGCACTAATTGCTCAGGTCAGATGAGAGTCATTAGTAAATAATTAATTTTACTAGGCAGCTGTAGCCTGATGTTAGAGACAGCACACTCACCTCGTTTCATCGCTCGCTCACTTTGTTTTACAGTAAATATTTAAGTTCAAGTTTTAGTAATTATTCGCTTTTTGTTCCCAGTTTTACTTCTATTCTCTCTGTATTTGCATCTGCCATGTCTCAAACCATCTCTGTTTGTCTCTTTACATCTCTTTTCTATCCTCCGCTTTTCATCTTTTCACCCTTCCCCATCTTTATCTGCTCTTCGTTTTCTCTGCAGTCTTTTCTGTGTGTATTTGTGTGTATGTGTGTGTCTATTCTGAGCAGTAAAGGTCAGATCCAGATGCACAGCGTGACTCTGATGCCTCCCCCACATTACATGCTCGCTCTCACACACACATGCACACACACACACACACACACACACACACACACTGACAGACTGTAATTATGTAGGTGTCAGAGGAAGATGTGAGGGAGAGAAAGAGAGCATGGGTGAGGAGGAGAGGGTAGTATCACTCCTGTGTTCTGGCTGCAGTTCATGACATGTCTTAACTGATTGTGGAGTAGAATATACATACCATATTATCCAAGGCTGACCCACAGTGCTTCTGAGCTTCGTTCGTTGCCATGGTAATTGGTGGCCAAATCAGAGTGCTTTAGGTTTAAAGCGCGAATAAAGAGCTCCTCTACGGTATTTATTCCCTCTCCAAACCTGCACATATAAAAACCAGGCATGTATATGTGATGCGTGCACACAGAACAGTATCGGTGAGTGGAAAACTGCGCGGGACTGCTCATCACTTCCTCGTTTTGGAGGACTGTCCTCGTTTGTCAAGTCTAAATAGCAGGCATGTAGCGATATACCAAATTTCGCAATAAAAAATGATGCTTACTTATTCTTCGGCGCCGCTTTTTACTGTAAGCGTGTCTCTTGTCCGGCTGTACAACCAGAGGGAGGCAGTAACTGCTACTGCTGTATTGTTGTGCAAGTGTACATAGTCCAATGGCTACTTTGCGTTTGTCGTGGCTGGCTACTTTTTTTTTTCCTATTGAAGGAAAGCAAAAATATCTCAATTAATAACAAACTGTATACAAATAATAAATGCAGTACACATCACATTTATTATTGAAGGACATTTTTCAGTTTATCGTAGGATGAGTTTTCGGGATTGTTACATCTCGCCGATCTGCGGGCTTGCATCCAAAGTTCAGCAAACTTAATAAATGCGAGTGACTATTGAGCAGATGCTAACATGGTGCGCAACTCGTAGAGTAGAAACGCTCCCTCGCTGTGTCATGTGTGCAGGTTTGAGACTACGTTAACGCCGCAGACTCCATTTCTCATTCTCTTTGTCAGTCTTCTTGGCTCTTTTTCGGTGGAGCCGATGCAACAGCTCCTTGCTTTCAATACCGCTTTGGATGTCGATTACCATGGCAACGGTAGAAGCTTCAAAGCTTCGAAGCATTTGGGTCAACCCTAATTTTAAACGTGTTTGATTTTTTTTTCCTAACTTGTTGCTTTACTGTCTGTATGTCGGTGGAAATAGTGTGTTTGTGTGTCGTCTAGTTTTGGCATGTTTCAACAATCTTTCCCAATTTTAAATGAAACCAGTTACTGTGATGTATGTCAGTGTGTGTAACTATTAATTTCAAAATGTCAGAGTAACTCCAAGCGTTTTTCGATTTTCTCCAAGCTCTGTTCTTGCTGATCCTGTTTCTCGTAAAGCAGTGTCATAAACCAGAGATAACTCTCAATTTGCATCTGTTAACATCCATTTGCATCAGCTTGTGTCTCTCCGTCGACGTTGTGTGCATTTGGGCTGCCCAAAATTTGCATCACACTCAATCTGAACGCACCTTCAGGAGGGCTTTTGTGTTTGAAAAATCATCTAAAGTCTGAGTGGTTTCACCAAACATCCAAACATGCAGTCTATAAACAAACAACCCATATTTCCAGACATGCTTTGGACCAATATTCAAATGAATCACAAGTGAGAAATCCAGTCAGTGTCCTGTCATGGTGTTTGAAGAGGTGTGAACGCTGGATGATGGAGCGTGTGATAAAAGTGTTCATTTTGTCGCTTGTGTTTAGCTTCTCCTTGTTCCTCACCAGTTTGCAGTACATTAGATCAAATGGAGGGTGTGCGTGTTGTTACTGACGGTTCATTTACAGAGTGCAGTACGTTTTTTCAGGCACTAATGTCTCCTGTGGGGCAGGCATTGACAAACTTGCCACTGGAACATTACCTGGCAATTACATCCCTGTGTTGTTGTACCACGTACACCCTACGGCTCATTATAAATGGATAATATGAGATCATCAGCCGCGTTTCAGATCGTTTGCCTCGGGAAAGGACACGTCATTTCAACATATCTGTGGGTCTTCTTTGTGCCAGGATTGTTTACAGAGCTTTAACAGTTTTGGAGGCCCTCACTTTTACTCTCTTTGTCTTTACTGCAGTAATAAATTCATATCAGTCAACTGGACTGTTTTGGAAAATTGGCTGAAAACTTTCTTGGAAAATACACTTTTGTTTTTATTAGTTCTCATTAATAATTTATGCCTTTTCTCCCACTTTTTTCGAAACCATTAAGATGGAAATCACTCTTTGTATCTGTGTGTGTGCGTGTGTGTGTGTGTGTGTGTGTGTGTGTGTGCTTGTTTCAGTATCATGTTGAGTTGACACTCAACCACTATAACTGTTAGTAGCCCGCTCACAGACACTAACAGTTCTCTCACTCTCACTCTCTCTCTCCCACTTATAGAAACAGAGTGGGTTTTCTGAGTGGGAGTTCTGGAAAATATACTTTGCTGACTCTGCTGGACAAAAAGACAGAAAAAGAGAGTGAAAATCTGGTAGTGGAGCACGAGTGCATGCCTCTAAAATATCAGCTAGAAATTTGAATCTTGAAGAAAGAAAATGATTGTATGCGTCTAAGTATTTTATATTTATTTGAATATATTTTGAATAATCTTCTTTAAGAGCTGCAGAACAGTTAAGTCTGAAGATATGTAGATATTCCTGAAAGCAAGCTTGTCTTTATAACTACTATGATAGATGCTGTTACTATTTCCGTATTATTAATTCATTCTTATTTCATACAGATTGTCTTCCTGGTATGCTCAGCCATGTTTTGTACCGGTTGTTCCCATCTTGTCTGTCTTGAAACCACTTGAATCCATTAGCCAGTTCAACCGAAAGAGTCAAATTGTGTAATTTCAATATTTTAAGGGGCCTGAAGATGTAAAAATGATACAGCAGCTGAAAGCAAAGCCGAGCGAACTATTATAAATATAATAAAAATACTTCTTACTTTCCTCTGCTGTCCAGTCCTGTTAGTCATCCTCCTTGGCTCCTTATATTTGTCATGCAATGGTGGGGTCACCTAGGAATTATGTTTTTATACCATATCTGCCAACATTAGCCCGTGAAAAAGACGAAGTGTTGGCGGGTGTTAAACAATTAATTTTCAATAACTAATTTGTTCTTTGGTTTTCTGCCAAAATATCGAATTAATACTGCTTTTGCTTGTGGTGAGAACATTACAACATTATTAAACTTTTTCATGGTTATGTGTAGGCACTGGCAGCACAAAGGAAAGTCCACATTCACTGTACAATGTGTTTATTAATGATCTCCTCCACTTGAATAGTCAGCTCAGATCACAGCTTCAGACCGAACGTAACCAAAATGCTTTTGTAGTGTAGACGTAACATAGCTGGTTCAACTCTGACATCATAGTCCTACACTTTGTATCCCCAACCAAGATAAGACGCACCTTCATCGATCCTTGTAGGATGAGTTAAATAAAGTATTTCAAGGCCCCAGCGAGATTTGAACTCGCGACCCCTGGTTTACAAGACCAGTGCTCTAACCCCTGAGCTATGGAGCCTGCTGTGCAGCTGTTTTCGGTGTGATAGAACCGTAAATGTGGTGCTCCATTTACCCCTGAGTCATTACATTTTCCACCACAAGGTATGTTTGAAAAGAATTTAGTGCTACATAAAGTTAATTTATAGACGACAGGTTTGCTTGAAGAGTCCGAAGTGTCTTGAGCTGTAAAAGCAAACCATGGTTTTCATGTAGGCCTACTTTCTGCCTCCTATTCAAATTCTTTTTAAGGACTTAAGGAATTATGCTTTTTCCTTGTTTTCCTTCCCTTGACTGTTTTCGATTTTGAATGTTAAAAAACTCAAAGTCCACTCCAACAGAGGCTCCTCCCCTCCCACTGAAACACCTCGTCAGTAGTCCCGCCTTTAATTCAGTGACTCTGTGATGTCACACTCAATCACCATGTCACACATTTACATGATTTATGCCGAGCAGCTAGTTCAGCACATGGGAAGTTTGGCACTGTTGTTGGTGGTGTTGCTGGCTCGGGCATGCGTGAGCTGACCAATCAGAGCAGATTGGGTATTCAGGAAGAGGGACCTTAAAGAGACAGTTACTCAAAGTTTATTGTCATTATCAAGGCAAATCTCATCATGATGCAGTTTATTTTTGTATTTTTTTTTTCATTTATTGGTCACAAGTCTTCCCTTATTTATGAAAACACCTTCCTCCTTCAGAGTGTTGGCTTTATTTCAATTGCATACATTAGAATTTGATCTGAATGATCAGTGTGAGCGAAGACGGAAAAAAGGACGAGAAAATGGTGAGAAAGATGTGAGCGGAGAGGCAGATGAGGAAGAGGTTGAGGAGGGGAAGGAGAGAGAGCAGCAGAGAGTGAACGTGTGAAGGAGAGACGATGATGATGAGGAGGAGGAGGAGGATGAGGAGAGAAGCCAAGGCCTTTGGGCAAAGCCAAGACCGCCTACAGATGCTCTCTCCTTCACTCCCTCCCTCTCTTTTCTCACAGTTATCCCTCTTCCTCTCTCTCTCCTCTTGTCCTCTCTCTCATCTCCAATCTCTCTCTTTTTCACACTCCTTTCTCTCTAATCTGACTTCCCCTCCCCTCTCTCTTCTCTTCTCTTCTCTTCTCTTCTCTTCTCTTCTCTTCTCTTTTCTTCTCTTCTCTCCTCCTCGTCCACCCCCAGAGGAGAAGTAATGTAGGCCAGTGTGGAAGTGAAGTGAAGGGCAGGCACGCTCTCTCAGGCAAACACAGCAAACCTTCACCTTCTCAAGTGATGGACAGCATCAGATCTGCATGTGTGGTCTGAAGTCCTTCTGAAATATTGATAGATAGATTTGTACCCTTTTTGTTTTTGTCCTGTCATGCCAGGAAGGCAGATCGGGAGTGAACAGAATTGCGAGAAAGGAAGACGTGGTGTGCGTACTAATTGCATATCTCATTCTGAGCAGGCTTTGAGGAAGTAGTGACAAAAATAATGTACTGTATACTTAAATCGGCAGTAGCTCTCCAAATTTGTGGTTTGATTGACAGGCGTCGGTGCATACTAAATGGAAAAAACTTTACTATGTTTATACTATGAAAATTTGTGCAAAATACTGACTTTTTACTACACAATACGGTTGTAAAGATGCAGAAAATTCATCGAAAAAAGGGCGCACACAGCTGAGAGGGTAAAATTGACATGCATGTTATTGAGAGAGAGAGTGCTTATAAATAGAGGGAGGAAGGTCAGAGGGAAAGAGTCAGGCTTCCTGTATCCAGCCTCACAACCGGATACACACACACACACACACACACACACACGCATGCACAAGCACAACACACACAACACAAATGTAACATACATTTCTTTTACACATGCCAGTTTTAAATTTGATATAAGATCCAAAATGTTTTTGGGTAACAACCGCCATTATAGGTTAATTAAAAGTTAGTTAATAGTTATTTCACCGTTGACAAACAAGCGTTATTTTAATTTATTACAGTACTCTACTACTGTAATCTACTTCTTGTTCACTGTTTCCTACTTTGTCTTGCACGCTCATATGAAGGGCTCAGTGTCACAACTCGACTCAACACGACTTTCACGCTAGATTTAGCAACTTTTCAGACCCTTTTATGGTGTCCACAGGGGCGGTTTTGAACCGAGGGCTTAGACCACTTCCCAGCTTTGCATTCTTGACCAAAATGGGTTCCACCCACCGACAACCACGCAAACACTCACTGGCTGTACCTGAGTTTCTGAAGAGATTTTAGACGAGAAATAGCCCATGCAGCTGCTGAATCTTCAGTTTAACTCGGCAGCAGAAACACCACATCTTTTGAAGTGCTAAGCGACGCTACCTGAGTGCGTAACACGGCTGCTCGCGTAGAGAATGAGTATACACAAACTATTGACCCTGCGGATGATCAGCGACATTATTTCTAAATTGCCAGCACCGACAAAATAATCTACTTATTCAGACCGTCGGGGAAAAGGCGAGAAATGTATTTGAATATATCATGTTGTAATTTATTCCCACGCATGCAGCTCAGAGTAAGCAGAGAGAGCAGTCCACGGCTCTTCTGCCAGCGATGCCAGGGTCTCTTCCTCTCCTCCTGTGGGAGTTCTGTTGGTTGTAGTGAGTTTCTGTGGTTATGTCGTCACTCTCAACTTTCTCTGTATTGGAGCTTGTAAGCAGTGTTGGGGACGACCAATACCAATGACCAAAAGTAATACACTAAATGGTCAATGGACTTGCATTTATATAGCGCTTTTCCAGTCTAATGACCGCTCAAAGCGCTTTACATTACTTGCCACATTCACCCATTCACACACACATTCATATAACTGCACATCAGGAGCAATTTGTTCAGTATCTTGCTCAAGGACACTTCGACATGCAGCTCAGCTCAGCCCGGGGGAGCCGAGATTCAAACCAGTGACCTTCCGATCACTAGACAACCCGCTCTACCCCCTGAGCTACAGCCGCCCCAACTACAGTAATACAACATGTTATAGGATTTGTGGTTATATTATTAAAGTTACTATGTCCAGTAACGTGTTACCATCTGAAATTAAGTGTTTATAGAAGTTTTCAACCTGGTCAGACCCACCTGGTCGCTGCGACCTGTTTAAGCTATATAGACAAGTTATACATTGTAGATCAGTTAGATTCACCACAATTCAGGCGTTCGCATAATTCTTTGGAAACTATAAGAACCGAAGAATAACTTCGATGGAACTAGTGCCTGCTACTTCATGGGATAAGAGTCGTCAATACTGCTAGGGCTACAACTAATGACTCAAAGATTAACCAATTTAGTCAATTAAAGGTTCAGGAAATAAATTAATAGGCCTGTCAGAATTTGACAGAATGGAATGTGATGCCCTCAGATTACTTGTTTGTCCCACAACAGTCCATAAAACTTAAAGAAATGTTAATTTACGATATATGTAACAGAGAAAAGCATTGGTCCTTTTTGCTTGAAATGTGATTTTAACAAAAAAGCAATTATCAAAATTGTTTTAGATTATTTTCTGTCAACCAACTGTTAGATCTTTTAAAAGTTTCTACACGACACATCTATTCTATTCTGCTGTTAAACCCCTTGCTGTACTATGTCAACATGTGCTCCTCTGTGAAACTATTTAATATTTCAGTTAACATGCCTCTTTTTTCTCTGTGTGTTTTTATGACTGTGTGGGGGTAAGTCTGTGTTATTGGTCCCCGCGTTGCGCTGCGTTCACAAGAACAGTGTGATGTCCAGAAGTGCCTGCATGTTAACTTGTGTGTGTTTGTGTGTGCGTGCGTGTGTGTGTGTGTGTGCGTGTGTGTTTGTGTGTGCGTGCGTGCGTGTGAGTGTGCGTGTGAGAGAGAAGTGATCTAATAAGAGTTGATGGTGTACCCGACTGCAGCTGCTCTCACACACCCACTCGCTGTCAGAGACACACAGAGAAGAGAAGAGTACACTATAATTAAATATATTATACTTATTAAAGTAGAGAAAAAACCCCCAGCTCAGTTGGAAACAAACTCAAGAACAATTTATTTGTAGAAATACGACCAGAAAATATTTCATACCTAACTGTTTTTATTTTTAAATTGGTTCAGCGGGAGCAGGAGTTCATGAGGCCATGTCTCAACATCGTTAAAAAGTGATAAACAGAATGACAGGTTATACATTTACGACAAAGTCCAACACGATCTATGCTTTGCAGTGATGGTTCATAGCTCACCCCAATGTCAGTGGGAGGAAAAAAAACATCTCTTTACACGTTGGGACAAGAAAAACAAATACCACTGCTCTACAGGTCAGACACCTGGCTAAAATTAGCTTGATAATCACCACATGTTTTGCTGGTGTCACAATGTCAGACAACCAATTCTGAATCTAGGACACCTCACAAGGCCCCGACAGAAAGAAGTCAGAATTTGTCCTACCTAGTTTGAAAATATCTACCACCAACTCAAAATGTGCCTCCTCCTCCTGATCACCTGCACATCACGCAGGTCGTGCTCAAGCTCCAGCGTGTTGTCACAAATGTCTTGTATCGAGGCCACGACAGGACCGTTCGGAAAGACGCAAGTGTTATGTAGTCTGATCCTGGCACATTTGGGCCAGTCGTGCCTGCAGTGCCGGTGTTGTGCTTCGATGGCCCACAGGTGCATTAGGTGTTTTATTTGGTAGATAGTCAGTGTGTCTCAGCAGGCTGGCAGAACAGCTGGGCAAAAATCATTCAAGCTGGTGGCTGGTCGCCGTCTACCGCTGGGCAACTTCACATCCAAGCAGACATTTTCTCTGAGTGGTTAACGACTACTGACACACACAGACACACAATTAGAGGAGGTCCGCAGAGCGAGACAGACAGACAGGGAGGAAGACAGACAGACACGGGGAGGAATGCTGTAGGCTCTGATAAAACTGGGAAGGAAGTCTGAGTGGGGTTGCTATGACAACCACACCCTTTCACACCCAGCCCGCTACACATAAACACGAGTCAAAAGCGGGGAGATGGGAAGTGTTTGTGTGTGATCGTTGTCGAGTGTGCGCAGATAAGATATTGTTTTGTGTAGATTGACAATAAAGAAGCTGCTGCAGCTCACTGTGTCAACTCTGTACGTGTGTGTGTGTGTTTTGTGTGTTGATTTCTTCCTGCTATTGTCAGTTGTGGTGTGTGTGTGGTCATGTTCCTGTGTGTTTCTGTGTGTATTTTTGCATGCTTGAGGTCAGACTGAGGCTGAGCCCTGAAGTCATACAGTTGTTGTGTCTTACAGCTGCAGGATAGTATATAGATTACTTCTGCTTCCATTGTTTTTTGATTTTATGGTTTGTTTTTGCCAGCCATCTTGGCATTTCCACCACATTAATTCATGTCTGTTGTCGGCCTGAATGCAGCCTCACATCATGACTGCAGCAGCTTAAGCCTTCAGTGTCTATACAGGATGTTTTCATGCACGGTAGCCCACGTTTTGGCAGCTCTCAGAACACATCACCATTAGAGCTAGACCAATAAATCAGCCGATATCAGCTAATTGAAAATATATTGGTATTTAATAGGGATGCATGATAAATGGTTATGAATTACTTATTGTATCATTTCGGCCATTAGTAGCAGGTTATATTTGAAAGCAGCCGAAAAAAATCTATATTGTGCCTTCGAGTGAAGTCTGTCTATACTATTCTATCCAAACCCGACTGGACTCGACAGCGCTGTCTATCACGTCCGAACCAGACTGTGTTACCCTCTCACAGTGTCATATTTCATCATAGTCGCAGTTTACATAGCCAGGTGTTTTGTTATTTTCTGCATTGACGACTAAATTGAAATGTTGATTTCCCCGCAGATGCCGAATTTTGCTTTACATCCTCCATTCTTTGCAGGCTAAAAAGCTAAAATGACATGAGTGTTTGTTGCCTGGAAAGTAAGAAACAGGATCTGTGTTGCCGTTCAAAAGCGTTGTCATGTAAACAGCAGATGACCAGCGCTTAACAGGACATATAGCCCCAACACAGACAGAAGATCCATCCCTTGATATCACTTCTTTATTTATTTTTACACTACATATGGAAGCACAATGTCAATTTAGCTTATTTTTTGCACTGTATTTGTCTTCTTATATGTTGCTAACAAGGAACTGATGCTCAGAGATGACAAACTAGTTCGATTTGAAAATGACTTCAAAATCTTGATTCATTAAGCATGCGACAAAAAAAATCCACTGAAGCTTCGACTGACTAAAAGATAACGTCAGAGTTATGTGAAGCAATGAGGAGACTGTAGATATTCCTTAAAATAATACAAGAAACAAACATAAATGCCGTGTTTCTATCGTGTTTTTGCATTATTTTTTTTACCGTTTAAACGTCTGAATATGTTGAAAACCACTGTCATAAGACGCTCAACCCCCTTTCCGTCTTTTTCATACAGTCTGTGTAACTTTTTGAGCGTGTGTTTGCATGTGGTGATCAACCTTTATCCATCACACTCCATTACCTGAGGCACTGAGAGGAGGCCAGTAGAGACACAGACACATATCTCTTGTCTCCCTCACACACACACACACACACACACACACACACACACACAGACGTGTACACACATGTACACACTCTGGGCATGCTGTGTCACCAGCGGCAACGAGCGAGCCTTTCACACTGACCCATATAGAGGCAGAGAGAGAGAGAGAGAGAGAGAGAGAGAATAAAAGGATGTAGAGAAATTGTGTTGAGATAGAAGGACTGGAGAAGATTGAAAAGGAGAGAGATAAAGACTGAAGAACTGGAGCAACAGAAGAAAAGATTGAGTGTTTGGTAGATTGCACTGAATAGGAATATGCTGACAGTGTCTGCCGGGAACTGAAGTGTCCTCAACTGTCACCTCGAATGTTTGAGCTCCATGTTAATGAGGCTTTTTTACGTCACTGTGTCCATATTAAGGCTGTAAATTTCTGCAGCTGACGGATCATCTCGCGTCGGGTTTGTGAAGTTTGTGTCACCTCGGTCAGTTTCATCTGACTAATGTAATGTAAAGTCAATAATGTGATCCCTTACGGTCACTGAATTAAGAAAGGTAAAGATCACACCGCTGGGAAACGAACCCAGGGTGCATAGTTACAAAATATCTTCTCCTTCTAAAACATGTTAAGTAAAAGGTGCCTGTAAAGTACTGCTTAACACCCAAATTATCGCGTACATGCAGGTTTATTAAGTGCTTTGCGTCGCATTTGCGAACACAGCATGGCAGTCGACGACTCTGTTGCTTCGGGCTACTTTTTAAATATCTTCCACTCGAGTCTCTCCTTCAACCTCGACGCTGACTGAACCATTTACATGTCAGCATTCGTTACTTAAACGTGCGTCATCATGCCATGCCAGAAAAGGGATGAAAATTTGCATGACACCTGGTTCTACTGGAGAGGCATTTGATCCGGGGATTAAATGCCAGTTGCACCCTTTCCAGCTGAAGACAACAGCCAGATGTTAGCAGCTTTTTTTGGTCCAGCGGGAAAGTGGTTTAAGAGTTTCTTCTTAAGACCTTAAATATTCACAAAGCTGCTAAAAGCAACTGATACCAATGAATAACCAAGTGATACCAGATGGATGCTCTCTGTCAGTGACAGATTTTATACGTGGAACAAATTAAAATATTGTCTGGTTAGAAGATCAGCAGCATGTGTTATGTTTTTTTTTTTTTTTTTTATATGCTCTTAGTGGAGTCCGAGGAGAACATTTTTGTTTTGATCAATAATGAGATCATTAGACTGTATTTTGCTAAGTTTTATGTAGAGTTTAGTTGAAGTAAGTGAGGACTGACTTGAGTTCCTCTTATCTTAGCCAGTTAGGAGCTTCCTTTGGACTCGTGTGTTTTATACAGCACGAAATCTCCGCACTGGAGTGCTGAAGTGTGCTGAACCTTTGTGCCAAACCACATGCCAAATTATTTAAATTTACTGTCCTTCTGCCTGAGAGAAAACCATTTGATAAAAACACTGTGAAGCTATAAATGGAAACAAAAAAATTGGACACTTAAGTTGGAAATCTGTTACACGTAGACACAAGTTTAGACATTTTATCATTTGAGAAAGTCCATTAGTTTCGGCGGTACTTCTGTCATTCTATTTTCGGTCACAAGGAGACAGTTAAATCCTCTGGAACGTCGTTTTTTTTTTTTTTTTCTGACAAGAATTAAATTCTCCATCAGCATAAAAAGGCTGGAAAAGGAGTTGGTCTTCTTGGCCTTTAAATCCCCATATCAGTCCAACTCTGCTGCACAAACATTCAGCTAAATGCCTCTCGTAATACAACTGATAAGTGTGTGTCTGTGTGCACGTTTACGTGTAAGCATGAGCTCATGTAGTTGTGTGGCGGCGTGTGTTTCTCAGGTTGCCTTTGCCAGGTTGCCTCTTACGTAATGTTCCAAAAATAGAGCAGATTCACCTGTAAGGGAACGAAGAGGGGAAAGGACACAGAGAGGAGAGAAGAGAGAAGAGTGGGTGGAGGGGGATGAAAGAAAGAAAGTTAAAACTTCATCCTTTTATTGAAACCAGAAACTCTCCATTTAGATTTTTAAGCATTATCGTGATGTTGATGTGATGGTATTTTGGGTTGAATAGGCCGCTTTCAGAAAATAGTCACACACACATGTAACTATTCAATCGATGACAGAACAGGGAGACATTTTGGGAAGTATGATGATATAAACCATTAGATGATGTAATCTCTTTGAAGGCTCTAGTATCAGCAGTGTTGTGCAACTGTGTGCTGGACAGCTTTTGTATTCTCGGGATAAGGTACATTCATTTACAAGTGCCAAAACACACATTTATGTTGGTTTTCTATCTATAACGCGTCCTTTTTGTGTCTCTTGAGGAATTACTGGCAGCTACAGCCAAGTGAGAGAGGCAACGGTCTGTTTGAGAAGAACAATGGCCTTCTTCTGATGATTTTTCAGAAAGATTTGGTTAAAATTTTGACGGGAACATGGCTTATGTTGCCTACTACTATCCGTTCATGTCAGTCATACACTATGGAGTTCACCTATTAATGTCACTGAACTATAATTTAATAATCTTGATCAGTGTTATCAGTGATCTAATCTTTTGAATTAGTTTTTTTTTAATGATTCTGAGCATACGCTGATGTTTATTCTGTTGTCAACACTTGTAAATTAGCCTTATTACCTTTGATCTAACGTAAGAGGCGGAGGTAAAGGAGAGTTGAGGACGTAGAGGAGGTGTAGTGGATCCAGTGTCATAGTTCATTGGACACCGCAGCTCTCAAGCACACACACACACACACACACACACACACACACACACACATACACACACATACACACAAAAACACACATTCACTATTGTTTCCTGCTTCCACTGTGTACATTCTTTTCCTTTATCTTTAATCTCTACAGATCTACTTTGGCTAGGTTCAAGGCAGATCTATTATTAGACCGAATATCAAGCTAATCGTAACTCTGCACTACCTACGTAATCAACCTGAATCAAAAAACACACACACACACACACACACACACACATTGTAACACAGTAGAGAGCTCAGATGTCTGGTGTCAGGTCTCCGTCTCCCGTCACATTGATTGGCATAATTACCTGACCTGAGCTGTGAGTGTGTGGGGAAATAACTGTTGGCTGAGTCAGTTCGCGCTGGATTTTTTACTGTGGAGGACATTAGCGGCGGGAAAAGTGTGAAACCCTTTAGTATCATTATGATAAATGTTGGAGCAGGTAGGCAGGGAGGGAGGAGAGGCAGGGTGAAAAAAGTACGATGGTTTCACCGGCTCCTCGGCTACAGGTGAGTGAAACTGTGGAGCGAGCGGCTGCCGTGTTAACCTTTGAAAATCTGCCCGTAACAGGGATTATTACCAGCTGTTAAGCAGGAGTGAAACAAATCAATTCTTGGGATGCTACTTCATATGAATGGCTCCGGCTGCTGTTGACTTTTCAAGACAGCTGTCCCTAGCTGTGAGGACTTTGTGCAGGTGTTTAATTTCTGTGTGTGGCGAATACATGTTTTAAATGTAGATGTGTCTCGAAAGTACAGAGTTAGTGTAGGTCACTTCTAGTTCAGCTAGAATATGGTGTGTTTTGAGCTTCAGCTTATTGTAGAGCCAGACCTTCTGGAGGAATAAACACATCAGATTCTGCTCCAATCTGGAGCCGTTTACCAATGAGAGGAGAGCTCAGAGATAATTTTTTAATTTTTTAGGATTAAAAAGTGGATTAATCTTCACTCCTGCTTATTAACCTTCCTGTAAAACATAACGTGACCTGTGCTTAGAGGCTTGAACCAACCAGTTTCAACCAACAATATCATGACATCCACACATCAACCAATCCTCAACTTTTAGTAGCAGAGAGCAAAGACTCATCAGTTAGCTAGCTAGCAGCAGCATGTTACATGGGTGTGTCTTTGTATGTTCGCCACCTCAAACCTTGTTCCGTATCCCCAAAATATTGTGGTTATGTGGTTGTGGTTTGAATTCAGCTTCAGCCCGCCCGTCCTGTTTTACTCGGAAGTACGTCACGATGCGCAAGCTAGATATTCTTGAAATGCTGTTTTCATCTGGACATTTGCAGCGAACACTTCTGAGATTGTGTTGCGTGTGAGTCGTTCACATTTGAAAATGTATTGGGATGTACACGTTCTGCAGAAACGCACAACACTCACATTGTGCTTGTAAGCAAACGGTTATGAAAAGCTTAGGTAGCAACATTTAATTGCTGATTACAAAAGCAAAAATCTGCCTCCAAATTTTGAATCGTATTCACACCTTGAGCAAACATTTGCCTGCACAGCGAAACCGGCTCAACGCTAAACCCACACTGGTGCAGTTGTGTCTCTTTTGTCAACCGACCTCTCCCACATAATCACAACATCTTCTGCTCCACGAGTCAGTAGATGTTAAATTCGCTTCCTCCCACTTGCAGCTGCCTGTTATTCTTGTGGATTTTACTCTTGTTCTCATTTTCTCAGTAATCACAAATTGTGATGGCCGGGCCGTGCTGAGACACACAGACGCGGGGATTTTCTGAAACTGGTTAAGCCAGAAAATTACACAAGTGCAGGCTTGTTTGCCATCAGTGATACCACCCACCAAGAGAAGGGTATTTTCTTTCCACCTTAATCACCTGAATAGTTCTGAGCTTTATAAACACTTCCTACTGTAGTAACTGTTGACCCCTCTGTGGTTACAGAGGATCTGTATTTAGAAAACAGTTGAAGAATTACACATTACATCATCCTCAGTGTGTAGGCTGGGAAATAAACACAGTGTTTGTGAAAAGTCATCCCACATGAGGTTTCTGTCTTAACTGCATTTATAGTTTACTGTAAAGTTACTGGCGCGCGCACACACACATGCGCGAACACAAACACACACACACATGCATACATAAAGCAGATTCTCTACAAATATAATTACTGGATGAGCTGCCGATGCTCCCGCTGTGCCGTTGTCATGGCAACGCTGACAACCCACCTCTGCTGCAGGAGGAGGAGGAGGAGGAGGAGGACGAGGAGGAAAAAAAAAAGAAAAAAGGAAAGGACGACAAGAGAAGGAGGAATGGTGGAAGAGGAGGAGCAAAAAGAAAAGAGGGAGATTAGAGGGCGGAGAGAGGAGGAAGATCTGAGAGAAGTGATGTAGTAGACAAAAAGGAGACAGCTCGGAGGAAGACGAAGAGGAGGAGGAGGAGAATAGAAGAAGAGAGTGGAGGAGGAAGAGGAGGGCGATTAGTTCCAGAGACGGTGAAGAAGGAAGGGGCCGTGTAAAGAGAACAGCAAAGAGAAGGAGACAGAATTACAGAGAGAGTAGGTGGTGTTAGAACTGTGAGCAGCTGCATTCAACTCTGTTCAGGTTTTAATTTAATCTCTTCATCAGAGGCTTTAACACAGCGAGTGTCTGTTTCTCCTCTGCAAGCCTGACATGTTTAATGTTACATTAGATGTGGAGATGTCACTTATTTCAACATCCGTAAAAATGTGTTAGGTTTGACCATAAATATTATTATTCCTCCACTATTATTCTTGACGTCCGCTTTTCTTGAAAGTACCATTACGTGTCATCCAGTTTCCAGCCATCCGCCCCGAAATTTATACATTATAAATTGTGCACCACTCGCTTAAATCAGTCAGACATAGTTTGGTACCTAGTTTGGTTTTCTGCCCATAATTGGATAGCGGCATGTTTTGTTGTTGTTCATCTGAAGAAATGTGATCACAGTTCTGTTGAAATCTGTGTTCCTGTACATTGACACCAGTGTTACGGGTAACTGCAGGTCACACCTCCACAGTGCCAACAATGTGATGCGCAGACCTGTTGATCCAACTTTTTCCCAGGAGGCGGGCTTGAAATCGAGAAGGAAAAACCGTCATAATACTGTCATAATATAGCGTCTATATGCAAATGAAGGAACAAAACAAGCCTTCTTGGAAGTCAAGGTCGACTGATAGAATAAGACAAATGCTGTTCATGCTGGTGCGAGTCATTAATTCTCATGAACTTCACGGTAACTCATCATATCTTTGTATCTCACTTCTCATCTTTCCACTTTCTCCGCTTGCATAATTCCCTTTTTTTTCCCCCTCAACTGTGCAAATACAGAGAGAACACGTGTCCTTTGTCAGTGTTTGCATGTGTCTGTTTTTTCTTAAAGTCGACAAATTAGAATTAGAATCCAACGCTGACTATGCGTGGTTGATGTTGATGGTGTGATTTGTCCTCCGTCACAAGGTGGTTTTCCTTTATTAATGCTTTAAAACAAGGTTTTATTTTTGGACTGATGCACTCTCGCTGCCTCTTTTGTGGACAAAATCTACTTAAAATAACTCTGGAGCAAAGTAAAAGTGTGTGTATGTGTGTGTGCTGCCATGGTTTTGATGTGTGCAGACCACAGAAAGCTTCACACTGCAGTTTTTGTTGTGTGTGTGTGTGTGTGTGTGTGTGTGTGTGTGTGTGTTTAGATTTTAGGAGTGCGCTTTAATGCCTGTGATCCTGTCTGCTTTTAGTAGATTAGTACTCACTCAAATGTAATGGTGGCCTGTGACCTCTGGATGAAAGTGTCTGGGTGTCTGTGTGTGTGTGTGTTTGCATATTTTAATGTGTATTCCCATTTACCTTGTTTCGTGTCAAGTACATTCATGCAGCTGATGGGTCTTTTTTTAAGTCGCTCTGACTTTCCCTCTCGGCCTGTTGGCAGCTAAACACACTCAGGTACACACTTTCATACAAGGATTGTTTCATTATGAATAGACTTGCTCGCACACATACACACACTCATACTCACACACACACACACACACACACATACACACACACAGCCTATTCATTCATATCTGATCAACCATAATCAGGTTATAATAATCCTCACCGCTCAGCAGTCAGACACGGCAATAAGCAACAGGGTTAAGTGTGTGTGTGTGTGTGTGTGTGTGTGTGTGTGTGTGTGTGTGTGTGTGTGTGTGTGTGTGTGTGTGTATGTGTGTGTGTGTGTGTGAGAGTGTGTGTTGGATGTTCAAAGTCTAGCTGAACAATCAGGATCTTGTTTTCATTCTTTTAACCATCATTTCTACTCTTTATATTTTATCCACGAGGCAGTTTTTGTTAGGATGTGACCAGAATTGAGTAAAGGTCATTCTAAAGATAAATTAACATATTCAACAGAACGTGAAGAAACAACAGCAAACAGCAATCTGATGTAGCTGCTCTTCTTCTCCAGGTGTGTGAAAGACTGAGTGGAGGGCAGTGGATATGGCATCCTCTGTGGATCATCACACAACCTCAAACAAAACTCAGTCAGATTAAAATGAAACAAAATCTACAACAAATAAAGTGTATAAACCAAAAAGCACAAACCACAAACAAGCCCGGCCCATCCTTTAAATAAACGCCATATGTAGATGTCAAACATTCACTCTCTGCCGCCGGTTTCACTTCCAAATAAGTCGTTTCGATAAAACTGTCTGAACGTCTGACTGCTCCTGTTACTTCCCTTAATGGATGCGGTTTGAGCTTGTTCTCACGTCTTTGGATGACAGCGGTTGAGTTTCAAGTGCAACTTGTTAAACCCAAAGGAAATGATGACTACAAAAATAAGACGCTGATGTTAAAAATCTTCAAAACATCACATGAAGTGTGTGTGTGTGTGTGTTTGTGTGGTCCCCTGTTCTATGTAGCATATGTCCAGTCACCATACGTCCTTGCATTTGTGCTGTTGTCACCCACGCATTACTATTTTTAGCCCAGCAGTCGTGAGGTTGCGTACATGCATGTGTGTGTGTGTGTGTGTGTGTGTGGGTGTGTGGGTGTGTGGGTGTGTGTGTGTGTGTCAGGGTGTGTCATCAGGTTACAGTGTGTGTAAGTGGACTCCTCTTTGTCCTGGTTGATAATTTTAGACAGACGTCCACTGAAACTTTCAACAGAGGGTTCAGATGCTCTGTGCACCGTTTTCC
>OMLP01044180.1:0-11108 GCA_900302685.1 Spondyliosoma cantharus
ATCCTGTCAAGGTAGTTGACAGCAGGTAGTTGCTGGTCTTCCATCACACCAGTAGAAGGCGTCCTAAGGCAAGGTAAGATTTTTATACAGCTCATCAGGCACAAGGCAATTCAAAGTGGTTTACAGGGGCATAGAAACACATTTAAATGACTGGAGAAACTTTAAAGAAGCAACAGCCCAGAGTAAATGTTAACTGTGTAAGTTTCTGCAAAACCCCACAAAAGTTCAAACGGAACATTTCTGAATGTTATAGATTGATTGAGTGGATTAATAGAATTGTAACAATATTAAAGTTGGATGAAGAAAAAGGCAGGTGGCCTGATGTAGTGTGGACACCAGACCTTTGTTTCCCAAACAGGGAAATGAAATACTAAGAAGGACGATGTGTTTGGGGTTTTTTTCACTGTCTTCTGGTGTGTTGTCATGGTGACCTGTGGTCAGGTGTTCTTGGATCTATGAGGGTTTCATTTCCTTCTACAGCATGGAACAACATATTAAGAACATCTGTATAGATATATGTTATAGAAATGCATGTCCATTTACCATATTAACCACACTATGGTTGAGGAAGTGGATTGAGAGTCTTGGTGTGTTATCAAAGTGGAAACAGTTGCTGTTGTCGTCTTGTATTTGTTTGTGGTTTCTCAGGTTGTAGCATTGTTTCTGAATCCTGTCTGTGTTGTGAAATTAGTGCAAATGTTTTGCGAAGGTGCTTATGTGTTGTCTATTTGCACGTGTTTCTTAAGAGGGATGTTCACCCAAGAGTTGCCGCATTCTGCTAAACAACTGAAGTAGCTGGAGACTTGATTTAAAACAGAGAAACAACCCAAAATGAAACACTAATAGTGGACACCACCACAGCGACGTCACCCACAGGTTTCTGAAAAACCAGAAGGAAGTTCAGTGTTGATCATACAAGCCATCCTCATCGTGGCAGCACCTGACTCCACCTAACTCTTGGCTAAAGCTGAAGCAAGCCTAGTTAGTTGAACAACCCCACCTAGCTGGATGCTACTGAGCTAGGCAAGGCTAATAAGTTATCTGTTGTTCACACATAAAGAGTTGTTGAGAAAAAAATGAAAAGGCTGCATAGGAATGATCCCATGACGTTTATCACACCCTTGTGGTTGAGCTCATCCACCCACATCAGACCAAACCTTCATTTTTGGGTGAACTACACCTTTAAGTTGCAGGCCACTATAGCAATATTCACCTCAGAAGTCTCACAGACAGATACTTCAGAACCTGTGTGTTCACATGTGTCCAGCTGTAAACTAAAGTTAATTTCGGTCTGTGTTTGTGTCTTTAGTCAGTGTTTCTTTCGAAAGGGTTCATGTGGTTGTTCCACATCCTGTTTCACTGAAATGAGACTTTAAGATCCCTCTCTTGTGGTTTAATTCAGTGGCTTCTGCTGAAGAGAATTACCTGTTGTATAATAAGGTTGAGATTTTGAAGCAGGTTGATCCAGGTGGGAAGAAGGATTGAGATTTGGGATAAATAGTTAAAGATCATCAGCGAACGGTGAAACATCTCCAGCGGAGGCTTTTAGTGGTACTTAACAAGCTGAAACATAACTTTGCAAAGAATGATTTTGTAACTGAACAATTGCTGACACCCTCTTAAAGTCTGTGTCTATGATGGACAAAAATATTTTGAAAACTTAGAGCAAGTTCACGTCATGTGTTACTTTGAGGACGGAAAAAAAAAAATTAACCTTCATGATTTCCTGTGTTTGGCAGGATGTGGTTGACAACCCTGTGAAACTTGACAAAGAGGAAGACAAAGCGACACAAGATGGAGATCGCACTTTTCTGCCTGATACTCTGTAAGTAATTTAACCTTTTTTAAAACAATTTGCCGACTGCTCTTTCTTCTTCTGCATCATCTACCAACCACTAAAAGCACTTTACTTTCATTGACTCTCTTTCTCTTGAAACTGTGAGATAAAAAAGTTACTGTTAAGAGATTTTAAAAATAAGGCAAAATCATCGGAAGAACATCATAACTATGTGATAAAATGTCATTTAGATAAATTATGTCATTATATTGACATTTTATATCATAACTTCAATGTTTTGCCTTAAACTTTCAGCTTTTTATCTCATAATTCTGAATTTTTGTGTCATTATTTTGCATTTTTATCTCACGTTTCTGACTCTATATCACATAATTCTCATAATTGTGACTTATTTCTCATCATTTAGAGTTTTAATCCTTTAATCATGACTGATCTGACCTTTACAACATTTCTTCCCAAAATGTCGACCTTTGACCTCAGAGTTACACTCTACGTCTCGATGACTTTTTCTCTCATTGTTTTAAAGTTTAATATCATAATTTTGACTTTCATCTGACGATTATGATTTACCATGTGAATATTTTATCACCAACGCTGCGTTTGCTGTTATTTTTGTCTTTTACTTGTGCAATCTTGATTAATCAGCTTCATATTTTACCACCTCAATATCAACCGACCACGGCAATGTCTAGATTTAACACAAATAATCAGCTGTGTAATCACTGGATTACATTATTGTTACTTCCTGTTTGTCAGGTTTTCCAGTCGAAGCCACACTGAGAGTCTTTCCCGACAGATCTCAGTTTTTTCGGTATGAGAACATCACTCTGACATGTACAGCACCAGACAACTCTGGCAGCTGGAAAGTGAAAAGAAACACCTCGACTGAAACGGCGGCCGTGTGTAAGTTTGGCTGGGGGATCCCAGGTGAGTCTTCCTGCAACATCGAGAGCGCCTACCCATCAGACACTGGGGTGTACTGGTGTGAGTCTGAGCAGAGGGGGTCCAGCAACACAGTCAACTTCATAGTGACAGGTAAATCCACATTTGTGTCTAATGCTGTGTTTACATCAACAGACTTTAAACTAATCATCAGGTATGGTTCTCTATTTCAGATGATGTTTTGATTCTGGAGAGTCCTTTGCTTCCTGTGACGGAGGGAGATGCGGTGAACCTTAGCTGTTTATACAAGGAGGAAGAGCAAGTTGAGATTACTTCAGGATTCAGCACGGTGTTCTACAAAGACAATGTTTTCATCGGTACTGAGCCGGCAGGAAAGATGATCCTCATGGATGTGTCTAAGTCTCACGAAGGCTTCTACAAGTGCGGACACTCAAGACATGTGTCACGTCAGAGTTTGCTGACAGTCAAAGGTGACATTGGTTTTTGTTCCCGGACCTCAATTCCAACTGACCAGTCGAGTTTTCGTGATGTCATAGTCGGGACTCGACTGGACAGTTATGCATGGGGAGACGTTAGCGTCTATAACACGTGGTTACTGTTGTGAAATATTTACATGAATCCAGTATGATCTTATCCTAAAATAACCAAGTAGTTGGAGCTTTGGAGCACTGGGATAAAGAGGAGTTCAGGCCTGGGGCTAGCTGGTTAGCATGCTAACATCAGGGGATATCTCTGCAACACATAGATGTCTTTAAAGTTACATCAAAACTGTTATTGCTTCACATTCTTTTGATAATGTTAGTTCATATTTAAAGGTTTTAAACTTAAAGTCTTACATAATGCAACTTTAAGTTCTGGTTAGCTTCAGGAATGCAAACAACTTGGTTTTGGCTTATAATACCTGACTTTTATGTCACAAACATGGCTGGAATTTAAGTTTTTAACAGCTGCGTTTTGTCCTCTTGTAAATTTGAATGAAAGCGGACCTTGATGACAAACGCCTGAAACTCTTTTTGTCCTCCTCACAGTCCGTCAGCCTGACGTCCCGACTGCGACTCCTCCTATCATGTCTAAGCCCAAACTGCTGTGCACCATCCTGCTCTTCATCCTCTACACTGGCATCCTCCTCCTCGCTATATACACGTATAGGAAGTGGGCTCAAGGTAAGAAAACCTGTAACAGAATACAGTCATACCTGTACTGACCTTTACAGTACTGACCTATACAGTTAAAGGAAGTGCTCACAGTTTCGTCTTTCACTTCCTGTCTGCACTCAGCTTACCGTTTGCCTAAATGACTAGTCAGAATGCGTTGTTTATGTGTTTACAACGATTATTATAGCAGAAGTTGTCTGAGCTAATAAATACATTTATATTGTAAATACAATTACATTGTGTGTGTTTATTCATGTGTATAAATCACCTTGAAGAAGTGAAGAAGTCACGTAATGTTGATGTTATCATCAAACTGAACCCTGTAATCTGATATTTGTGGTGGATGTGCTGTTCTTATGATGTAGCGATGATGTGCTTTTGTGGCTCAATGAAGTTAGCGTCACTCTGGTTTCCTCTGTGAGATTATTGAACTGTATTTTGGATTATTGAAGAAAATAATCTCAAATTTATGATACTTCCAGTTTTTGTTCATCCAGACATTCTCCACAGATGAACTCCACTCTGTGATGTTTGAAGCTAAATTAACTGTGTAGCAGTAAGAAGCTAATGTTAGGCTACAAACAGACGACATCACGGTCACATGACTTAAACGTCACCACCACTAAGAGTCTCACTACACAATTACTATCCAGGTTTTCTATAAACTGATCAATGTACAAGTTGTAAAGTCAGAGTTAGAATAGTGTGTAACTAAAGTGGGCCTGTAAAGACGGACTAGTGAGTAGATGAGTCTCCGTGTTCGCTGTGAGGACGTTTAATGTCCCTGACAACCTCTGTAGTCATTCAGACACTTGTTAGCAACCGCTAACTGTTTTTAACACATGAAGAACTTCATGTGTTAAACTGTGGGACATTTAATGATGTCGGAGAACAAAACGTGTGAATATGTTCAGCCTGTGGTAACCACACATTAACTGCTAACATGCTAACTGATTTCCAGGTTTTGGGACTATAAATTACACCCCTCTATGTGGACACATGTTCCCAACTTTCCCATTACTTTTTAATTGTGTTTACACGTTAGCAACCACAAGCTAAGAAACAGAACAGATGCCACGCTAAGAGGTGCCAGTGTGAAACAGTGTGAAAAGTCAGCCTATGGTCAACTGTTAGCTTCAAGCTAAGGATAGCCCTGTGAAAAGCCCATGTGACTGTCTAAACACAAGCCCTGAAGCTAAGCTACCAGCACACCTACACTAAATCAGCTTTCCCTTAGAGCGATTGCACTAAAAAATGTTCAGAGGGGGTTTTTCAAGATTAAAAACTATGTCATGACCTGGTTGTGGATGACAAGTCGAGGCCAAAGCCAGTTGTCACGGCAACAACTACCCTGGCAGGAATCAGGAAGTGGAAAAAATAGCAACAGGGCAGCTTGTCAGGGTGACTGACAGGAGGGCGAACAACGACTCAAAACTTTCTCTGTTCTGGTTTTTACCTGCAGTTCGAGCTGAGGCCAAGAGGGGAAGCTTCTGATCGCCTGGTGCTGGGATGAAGGATGACTCGAATTAAAGGAGCAGGTCACCCCAAAATAATCACACATAGACATTTCTGGAGCTTGACAGCGTAAGACGAGCTGTCTGGAGCCATTTTAAGGCTGTGAGGATATGATGACTGGATTTTCATTTTTTGGGTGAACTTTTCCCTTTAAACAACCTTTTTATATGCTGACCAATATAACCGTGAAGATGTTAATATATATATTTTTAACTATTTATCCTATTTTTAGAATGTGTGTTTATCGTAATTATACGTAATGCTGACATGAAACTGATGTTTAGTTTCTCTACACTTAAACATTCGCACAAAAATTGACGAAATATATAAATTTGACCGTCTGGATGTGATGTTTTTATAAAGAGCGTCTGTTTTAAGGAGCTGATTTCCACCAGAGTGCCTGTTTGTACAGACAGAAAGGTTGTGTCTCAGAGAAAAAGGATCAGTTTTGCTGAATTATTATCCATTCATGATTTTACTCTTAAATCTGGAACATAAACGCACTTACAACAAGATTAAAACGAGTCTGCAGCCAGGAACATGATTATGTGGACCAAATGTGCCAATTCATCCATAATGTATCACAACATTTGTCCTGAATCCAAAGACGTTTTGTGTTTTGTGTTGTGTTTTGTATCGTAGATTCTTATAAACTACTTTAAACTGCAATCAAAACCTATAAATTAACAGAATATATAAGGTGACATTGTTGAGTTCATTTGTATTTTGATGGTTTTCTTTGTTTCAGTATAAGAAACATGATTAATTAATGGTTAAATAAATTTCGGGTTAATAATTATTTCACTGTTCGCGCACAATTAAATGTTTTATAAATCCATTATCAACTTCCATTGCAACTTTACAAAAAATTTGTTAATAAGTGGTCGTCCATATATGTCATTGTTTGTTAACAGTGAAATTAATATTAACTGAACTTGAATTAATTATATATTTACGATGTATTAATGATGGTTAAGGTGTTAAGTGTGTTTAATTCTTGCCATATAATGCAATACTGAAGTTTTACCAGCAGATGTCACTCGTTGTACAGTTTCAACGACCCTGAATCAGTGAACAAAGAAATAAAGGCCATCGTTGAGCCATTACAGTGTACAGATCAACAGTCTGAGAGACACTGAGGGGGGAGACAACATGATTGATTTTATTTCATATGTCAACATCATTCAATCTGCTGTATCGGTAAATATGTCCCAACGTCTCCTCAAAAAGATTTGGTTTGGTCACCACAAAAACAGCTGGAGACGTTTTGACGTCTCGCCAAATACATCCTAAATTAGTCGTTAAAAATACAGACTTGTCCTGACAAAAAACAAAAAAAAAACACAAATATGACTAAAAATGCCCCAGTGTTTTTTGTTTTGTTGCCCAAACACGGCTAAAAATATTCTGACTTTGTCACCACAAATACAGATAAAAAATGTCCCAAATGTTCCAGAACAACTGGATACTACTGAGGGGAACCGAATTATTTAGATTCCAGTGTGGCTGAAACTGATTTTAGATAACTATTCTATGACAGGTTATGGGTGTGACTCAGTGTTTGGTTTAGGTATGTTGACTGTGTTTAGATAAGAGGAAGGAGTTCCCTGTGGCCGACTTCCAAAAAGGAATGGAGAAATACCTGTTTGTTGGCTATTAGTAGGACACTTTACACCACAAATACTTTCCAATGTGAGGCTGATGTCATTCAATGATAATCAATACTCATTCATGAGAACCTGACTCAACTCTGAGATAAAGCTGCACCCTCAAGTGTTTCTAAAGAATGAATTCATACCACGATGTCATCAAACCAAACAGGTTTTCCATCATGTTGCATCACGACTTGACTTTAGCTTCAAGTACCAAAAACTCCTCAGTCTCATTGACTTTTTGATCAAATACGTCCTGATTTAAATCATAACTGTATTCATTTTGCAGAGTTGTGTTTGTATGCTGATGACATGCAGTTTTATAATGATGCATCTGAGATAAATGGCTGATTGTTTCTAAACGAGTTCTCCTAATATCAGTACAGAAGCCAGAGCAGTGTCGGCCCGGTTGTGAAACCTCTCAGCACAGTGCAGACAGGTGGGAAGTTCCTCTGTCTGGTTTCATCAGTCTTCACCTTGATACAGACAAGAATGAGGTCGATGTTGCTGTTGAATGTAATTAGTTTATATACAAACACAGATCTGTCGACAGATCCTTAATGACAGGAGACCCCACAGCGATAATGCCCTGTTATACCATAAATACCTTGAGGGATGTGACAAGACTCCTCAGATCTCATTTAAATCAAGCATCTATGGGACATGCAGAAAGAAATTTGATCCATGGAGGCCCAACCCCCAGCATACAGGACTCAAAGGATCCATGTCACGGCAGTTTAACCTCAGTCCACACCCAGATGGCCACCAACGTGATCTGTGGTGATATCTGACTGGAGGTTGTGACGTCGGGTGACCAAAGTTCAATGTCAAGACTTACAGTATACTGACGACAGCTGATGTAGATATTCGGTTGGTTTTAAGTTGTGATGTTAAGCAACCAATATTCTTGAAGACGTCTTGAGCTGACGTATTTTTGATGTAGAAAAACCGACACAGAAACACGTCTGCTAAACCTCATAAAATCGAACTCACACATCATTAGAAGTTGATATATTGAGTGTCAAGTGACCAAGATTCAACATCTCTCCAGCGTTTGATGTTGATGACGAATGACATCGGGTTTTGACGTCAGCTCAATTTTAATTTCAAACTAAAATCTAACGTCCATCCAATGTCTTTCTGTGGTTCAACCAGCTGGGTGACTCTTGGTCAACAGTTAATAGTCTTTCCTGTTTCCTTCAAAAAGCACATGGAACATTTCTGCTGTTTTCTGTCAGGTGGAGTCCAGCTTGAGTGTCGAGTAGAAGGTTGACGCAGCCTCCAAATCTGTGGAGGAAGGAAACATGCAAACCATTAGCATTGATTACTGCCAGAGAAGGTTTCTACAGGGGAATTCATACTAACAGCAAGCCTCTGTCGCCACTCTTACTCCACTAGTGATTGTATAAAGTTCCCCAGGTAAACACTACATTTGGGGAAACTGATTTCAGTTTGTGCTCCAAACACTTGGAACATTTTACAACGTGCATTTAAACCTGATACAGTTACATCTATAGGTCAGTTTATAGTCTATAGGTCAAAGACTTTGAGTTCAAACTAATCAGAATTTCAACTGTTTTTAACTATGTGCTGTCTTGTATGGTTGTCTGACATCCATCTTTTATACACCTCTGTTTTATTTGTGCTTTGTGATCATTTTTCAAGCACTTTTTCTATTTCATTGGTATTCTGTCATATTGCTTCTTATCTATTAATGTGTTTATGTACCATTCTGTTTATTATGTTCGTTGTTTCTGTTTATTATCACATTTTTGCACCTAATCTGTTTCTGTATTTGTGCTCTCGACATCACTGAAAATGATTTTGTTCGAGATTTTAATAAAGGTTGAATGAAAAGAACAAAGAAGAGATGTGCGAGTTTCTCCTTTAGTTGCAGATTTGAAAGTGTAGTTGTATTCTGCTGTTTGTTGTATAGTCATAATATTTAGACTTATTCTGCTCTGTATCTATGTGGTTTTATCTCATTCAGGTCTACAAATCATTACAGGTAAAAATAGAAACTCGGTCAGTCTCACAGCTGAAAAATTGTAAATTGATGACGTCTGTAATGAGTTTCTATGGCAGTGCAGGCTGAAGTCCAGGGAGCGGCGCTATGGCATTGCGCCAACTGTTTTGTTTACAGGTAACCTTGGTGATGGACCAATAGGAGCTGGGTGCGTGGGGGGACTTCCCTCTCCAGGCAGACAATAACAAACACACATGGCTCTGAGTGTTACACAACAGACTGTAATGGAAGGAATGCCAGGCAGGCACAGAGGAGAGTTTCAACTGTGAGACGCACTGTAATGACGTCAGGATAATTAAAGCTGTGTTTGTGGTGACAAATTTGTGATATATTTGACGAGGTGTCAGGACACTTCTAGCCGTTTTTTGTCCGACAAAAACGAGACATCAGGACTTTTTACATTCGTGTTTGTGGTGAAAATGTTCTGTTTTTGAGGAGACATTCAGACATTTTGAGACATATTTGTGACGACATTTTCAGGTGTTTTTGACGAGATTTCAAGACGTTTACAGCTGTGTTTGTGTTTAAGAAAACAAATATTTCTGAGGAGATGTTGGGACATATTCTGTGTCATGTTTGTAGCGACCAATACAGGTATTTTAACCCAAAACATGATATTTTCCTAAACCTAACTAAGTCCTTTTTGTGCCTAAACCTAACAAGACCTATAAGCACATCATGGTCACGATGAAACATTTTAAAATCAATGAAAATTGATGGAAGAAATGTAAAGTTTCAACATGCATAACATTTAATCTGATGATTGGGTTGAAAAATGTATTCAAGTGAGCTTCTGTTTACCTCCGAACCTCCGTGGCTGCACTTCCTGTGTGACAACAACATCAGTGTACGGCACATCCGGGTCAACTTTATCTGCAACACAACGCTCCTCAATGTTACACATCAGCTGCATCTCAACATGTAAATACAGATGTTTTATGTGAGTTCCAGTAAAACAGAAATCAGTCAGAACCTTCTGGACCATAAACCGACAGTGCTTTGAAGCTACAGTCGAATCATGAGACTTTTTAGTTTCTTTTAGTTTTTAAATTCAGCAAAGTCCTGCAACCTGTTATATAATGCGCATTTTTAAACAATCCACACGCAAAACTCTCCTCAACTTGTTTTCAAATTTAGCGTTTTATTTACACAAGAAGATTTTTTTGCATCTACACCAAAAAACATTCATGTTTTAGTCTTCAGACTCCTTAAATCCTTTGACGAAGATCACTACACCCACTTACATCACCACCTCCCAGGCCTAAGACATTACTTTACAGCCACCTACAATTCTGTACTGAGTTGTCTCCTCAGTCAGTTCAACAACCATTCACACCTGGGCTCAACTAGCGCCCACATTAAGTCCACAAGTGGCCCTAACAACTCTGAAACTCAGCTCACAGGTGTCCTTAACGACTCTGTAAGGAAACTCCCACACAGAGTTTAAAAGCCTGCGACTCCCCTCCTGTTAGTTAGAACTAATGAAGCCTCGTGGACGAGATGTGAAGTGTTTTCAACAGACTGAAACAAGTCCAGTTGCCTACGATACAGCACCTAGATTTACTATGACCTTGGTGACTGAGAACCTTTAAATTCAGACATAGTTACGCTCAGTGGTGTAGTGGTGCCTGGAGAACTGGGTATGCTCCAAGTTGTGCTGCGCGCGCAGCCGCTTTTGCCAGTCCTACATTTCCCATAATGCATTGCGCGGCCAGCATTTACGCGCCAGGAGAAAAAAACGCCGGTTACGATGTCAACGTGTCTGTTACACCAAGCAGTTTCGAGCAATCTGATTGGTCGAGAGAACGTAGCTGGCAGAACGGCTACATGTTCAGCCTCCGTGTGCCGTGAGACAAACTGCTGTTACTGTCCGCTCCATTTACAGCCATTAGTGTGTGTGGGGCGTTCACTGTCCTGACTGCTGACAGCCGCTATGGTCTGCCGGACCGTCACTGGCTGTTTGTTGTGTTCATGTCTCTGTGCTGATGTTACACACACAGACACACACGGTGGAAGTACACACACATTGACAAGAGTGGAAACGAATGGAGGCGGACCGC
>OMLP01044183.1:3205-35947 GCA_900302685.1 Spondyliosoma cantharus
TGTTGGAAATTAAAAGAATTTGAAGGTAGCTCCAAAACTACTGGCGGCAGCAAAAGAATTAAGCCTGTCGAGAAACTTGAATTTAGACGATGTACTGTTGTGATAAAGGTGTAAAATATTTCCTTTCTTGACAGCTTTATCAGACAGGAGTGTGGATATAAAAAATAAATACTCAATTACAAATACCTCATATTTCTAATTAACAACAGTACTCGAGTAAATAGCCTGCTCAGATGTAAACCTGACCCGCGTTAAACTCATTCCTCTCTAAGGAGGATCACACTTGTCTGGTTGAACGCTGACTGACTCCCCTGCAGCCGACAGCCTTCCCCGCTCATTTTCTCCCTGTAAGTGTGTTTAGGCGTCACGCCAGCAGAAAGAAGAAAACCATCTGCTATCTGCTCAGATGTTGTTAGCGAAGATGCTGCCAGCGAGGAAACATAATAAGCCAGTCATTAAGAAAATGTAGGATTTCCTCCACAGCCGCTGAGCGAGGTTCATGACGATGGAATGTCTTACACGGGATTTGTCAAAAACCTTTTGGGAGAATGTGACTAAGACTGTTTGAAATATAGTGTAATGAGTTGTTGTGTCAGTTAAACTCCTCAGCTGATGGATAATAAGAAGATTACGACTGCTGATGTCTGATCGCCATGAAGCTTAATCTGCCTGAGAGGAAAGTGTTGAGAAATTAAATCATGACCTGCAGCTCCAAACGAAACAATCCTCACAGAAAGAGCAAATTTACCCACTGAATACAGACACCAACAGCTCGGTTTCTTTTTCAGTGCTCAGTGTTGTTTTCTCGTTTCCTCCACGTTTATAAATGGATGGCTGAGAACATAGATGGCTCAGTTTACCATATGGTGAGGACTGGTGTCGTGCCAGCAGTCTCTGCGGGGCCTCAGCTGACAAGGAGGGACGCCGCCATGTTGTTTCTGGAAACCACACAAACAACAGGAAGGAAGAAGGTTGAGAAAGAAAACAGCGGCCAATTTCACAGAATGTCAACTCCTTTACAGAAGAAACCTGCGTAAATCTCTCTCATAGTTATAATACGTATCAGAAACTCACTGACACAAGTAATGGCAGTGTTGTTTAAAGTTCCCGAAACTTATAGTTAAGCAAAAGTAAAGATTACATGTTTAAATATTAGTATCTGACGTTAAATCTACTTAATTGTCAAAAGCAACTGTCTGGCAATAAATCATAAAGTATGAAAAGTACAAGTAAAAATACATTTATTGTTAAAGCTATTAGCGGGCTAGTCGCACAAGAATGGAAAAGAAAGTGTAGTGAAAATGTCCCAGTGCTAACATGCTAGCTTAACAGCGGTGAATATTAAACAATAACCATGTTTACCTTCATCACGATGATGTTGGAGAGACAGGAGAGTTTGCTAGGAGGATACAGTTAGCGAGCATCATTCAGCGGCTAACGTGACGTTAGCACGAAGCACATGTACAGCGGTATAGAGTAACAGTCACGCTGGGTAGCCTTTCTGACTGAGTTTGCTTGTGTTTATATGATTGTGGTGAGTTTTTTTTAATGTATTTATGTACTTTTATACGCTCTTATGTTTTGAGGAACGGCTCTGGAGGAAGACGGTGGGATTTTTTTGGTTGCATAATTTAGTTTATTTCATATTTTTCATGGGTCTTGTCCAACACCGCTCACTACTAATGCCACAATATCCTCTTATTTGTCCGTCCTGCTCAGTGGGGAATGATATAATTGGTCCGATAAGTCGTTGTTGACGTCTCAGCGGCGGTGAGACCTACAGACAGCTGGTCTGAAGTTCTGTTTGTCCAACTGTTAACAGCTCAGAAAATCAAAGTCTCAAAGCTCAAACCACAGACAGGACAGATGGGTTAAAAGAGTCTCAGCCAAGCAAACACTGTCAGGCTGTGATGCCCGCTGAACAACCCTGAGTCCAAAGGAAATCAATATATTTAATGTTTTCACTTGATTTTTATTAATATCTTAATATTAATATTAATAAATATATTCTGGTTGTTGCAGATTTTTATTTTTTTATTTGTTTGAAGCAATCTTGTCAGTCCTAAAACTTTCTTTATACTCTATTAAATATCTTTCAGTGAATAAAATCCCAAACTGTTCAACCTTGTTTTTCCTCATGTAAGGCCGAGATATTCTTTATTTTCAGACAAACTAAACTTGAATGATTTCCATCCCTCCTCCTGTATTTTAGCCGTCCATCACCAGTAATCACGAATCATTCCACTTAGCAGAGCAGGAAGTCCTTTACGCCGTCACAGCTGCGGGTGAATCGGTTTTGCTCTGACTGACGAGCTGCTTCTACCGACGCTGGAGTGTTTATCGGCACAAATGTTTTGGCAGCGCTGCCTCGATGATGATGGCAAGAAATCAAAGCGAAAAAAATATGTTTTTGGGTGGAAAGATGAAAGTCAAGAATCGCGAAGACTTGTTACTATAACGTGCTCGTTAATTTGCGAGCATAGTCGCTAAATATAACTGTGATGTGCATGATTGTGTGAATGAAAGACAGATAAATGCATGGATACGTTTCTTTAAATCCTAAGATGTCTGGCCTGTTTGTGCATTATGCAACAACCTTTTCTGTTAAATCTTTGTTTTATCCTCCTGATTTCTTCTGTCTGTGTTCCTCGACAAACAACTTCACCTCTTTTTCTCCTTTGTCATTTGAAATTAAACGTCATTTCTGGGACGCTCATTAGAAAAACCTCTTGTATCTTGTTTCTATCGCATCGGCTTCTACTTAACAAACATCATCACACGCGCTAACGTCTTAAAGTTCCTCCTCGTAAATCGCCTCTCGCTCCAAATCTTACTGTCATCTTTCACAACTCCTGAGGGATTAAGTGGAAGGATTACAACTGATTGTGGTTCGTGCTGCTCCTTCGTTTAACGACACAGACTTAAAAAAAAACCCAAAACAAAACAACAAGCAGCTTTCTAATAAACACTGTAACACATGCTGGCATCTCTGACACACACACGCACACGCAGCCTCGACGGCGGCTTTTTGAAGCTCAAACAACAAAACAGTAACAGAATAAAAAGCGACGGCTGCACCATATGTCTGCTGGATGCAAAAATAGCTTTTGGGTGTTTTATTTTTTATATTCTGCTCTCTCTCTCTCTCTGCTCTCTGTGTGTGCTGCCAGAGAGAAATCACTGCCAGAGTTGTTGTTGATGCAGCCTCCGTCTGTCCCGTGGGAGCCGGTCCGATCCCTCTGGATTTGTTCCCAAACGAGGTGTAAAGCACACACACCGGAAAGCAGATGTCTGCGAAAAAGGTCACCTGCCTCCCAACCTCTGTACTAACACACCTCAGCATCAGTGTCTTGTTAGGCAGCAGACAAACATCCCTCCACCTCTGAATCCACACACACCTCACAGGCCGAGATACCACGTTCTTAAAAGATAATCAGATTAAAGTGGATCGAATCTGCAGGCCTGTGTTCACATGAATGGACCTCTGGGACGGGACGATGGAGAGGAATAATAATGAGTCCTCATAGTTCAGAGTGTTACGGCACTGAGAGCTGAATGCCACGATAAGCAAACCGAAACACAAGAGGAGGTGATGCTCAGTTCATGGCAGCAGCAGCAGCAGCAGCAGCAGCAGCAGCGAGTTTTCAGTCCACAGAGGTGTCTCAAAGGCTCAGCCAGCAGAAGTAATCTGATTGGTTGATTGTAATGAAAGTGAGCGGAGACAGAACAAAGGTTTGGCTTTGTGTCATAACTCTCGAGGGAGAGCGGCGCTTCAGTTCACTTCAAACTGTTTTGTTTTGCAGAAAACGTTTGTATGGGGACGAGTATGTAGAGCAAACTGATGCCACACATTCTTTCCTCAAGTAGAAGAAGTGATTCAACGTCTTTAAAGTAATAGATTACAGGCTCTGACATGTACTCAGAGTATCAGAGTAAAAAGTCTCCCTCTGAAGGACATTTGTGGTCAAAGCTAACTGAAGCTCACATCATATTAATAGAATTCAAAGACTATTAAAGTTAAAGGTAGAATCAGTAGGATTTGTCCCAGCTGTTCCTGAATGCACCACACATACAGTTGATTGTTGAGTCTCATTCCCAGGACGTCACATAGACACATGTTGGGTTGGTAAAGCGTCCCGAGCAGCAACAAAGAGAGAAAATAACTCTCTGCAGATACGAGACACTAACACACCTTTTCTCCACATTCCAGTCTCCCTCTCAAACTACAGATACCTGAAACATCTACTGAAGTACACTAACAAAATATTTGTACTGTGTTACTTCCCACTTATACGATTGGTCTGATTCCAGCATGACAACATGCTCTCTTAACCATCGTTTCACCATCATCCCCATTCTCTCAAACAAAACCATCTCATGTTTGATATGAATCCCGCCATCGTGTTCTCAGGTGTGACGCTCACCTTTACTGCAGCTGTTGACGTAGTACCTCTGTCCGTCAGGTGAGCTGTAGCTCCTCCACCCTGGGGGAAGAGGTCGGCTGTCAGTCTCCTCCTCTGGCGCGGCGGAGCTCACGGACACCGACTTCTGTCAAGACGCAAAACACTCGTTTCACCATCGCAGAGACATTTTAGCACATCGAGTAGTTTTTACTTGTAATACTTTGAGTATAATGGGTGCTCGAGCTTGACCGCACGTCGAGGGTGTAAATAAAGTCTTTTCAAATCAGTTTGGGCTCTCGGGGCTTCCAGACACTTTTCATTGGTTGTTGTAAGTCACCTTCTACTTGAATTGTGGAGAAGAACGCTGTGACGCCATTTTGCCCCTGAAATGTTTGGAGCAGCTGGACGTGGCTTTTCTGGTGGCCTGAGCTAAGGCTGATCACACAGCAGCGGCTTGAGGCGTGTGATCATTCTTCACCTGGATACTCTCTGGCCACACCACGACCCAACCTGCATCACCTGGATCTCCTGTGCCTCGCTCACCTGAGCCTCTGCCATGTGCTGCCGTGAGTCACCTCCTCAGCCCTCCTCCAGCTGATCACTGTATAACCTCCATCCACTGAGTGTAACACGTTCACTATGAGATGAGTGATGAGACAATGACTGAATTTAAATTTTTGGGTGAACTCTCCCTTTAAGTACGCAGCTGTATCTATAAATGAAGTGTCCCTGTACTCTGGTATAATGTGGACATTATCGAGGATCCTGAGGGCTGTGAAAATGGAGACTTTAATCCATCCTGACGAAGGGAACATCGACACTCTATAATGTGCTGCTGCTGCTGCTTCATTAAAGTTTATGAGGAATAACAACACTTCCACAAGCTTGCATATACAGTGAATGTAAATGTAGCAGCCAAGACAGCGTCTGCTGTAAGTGATGTTATTATCATCAAATTCCCATTTTCCTTTTCAGCAGCTCTCGGCGGCTAAATAATGGCGTTTTTCATATGCGGAAATATGATCCGCCGAATGGATAAATAATGATAAATGCTCGCTGCAGCTTATCAGCCGTTCCCAGGAGCCTCCACCACCACAGACCATTATGTTTATACAGCCTGGCCCAGAAATTACTGCAGTGTGCTTTACAAGAGAAAAGGGCGTTTTTTTTTTTTTTTTTAAATCTGCAGGGATCGCTCTCTGGCTGGCTGTTCATTTCCAGACGCAGCGGTGCATGGCCCGCTCAGATCTGTCTGCTGAAGGCCGACCCGGCTGAACTTCAGGACGAAGGCATCCAATCAGACATCTGAGAAGGGGGGGAGGGGGTGGGCGAGCAGATCGGACAGATATATAAATGGGCAGATTATTAGCGGCGTGATAAAAGAGTCATAACGTGTTCTCTCGCTCGCATGGGCAGCGGGGCAGAGTGGGCGGATGAGGCCGATTGATGTGTAACATTAAAGGACTCGTTGGATCTTTTTCTATCTCTGCGGCTGATTTAAGTTTTTCAGTGAGAGCAGCAGAAAAGCTTCCTCTCTGCTCCGCCGCAGTATTTCAGCTGCTGCACAGAAAGATAACTGACAGCCTCTCCTGAAGGATCGCAGTGACCCCGAGGACTGTGAGGTCATCACGGCTTATTTTAAGACTCCTGGGAAACAAATATGCAACCTGTAACAACACACCTTCATCCATCACTGCTGGCAGCAGGATCCTTTATTTCTTATCAGACAGAACGTCATATTGACAGCTGACAACTCTTCATAACTATTTGATGAAACGGTCATTTGTCATTCTCTTTCAAAACCTCAAACACGACCATGCTAGCAGCTCTGTGAGGCTAGTCCATGCTCACAGTGACCATGCTAACACGTACATGTCTAGAAGATATAATGATATAACTGATTAGAACTGGATGTAACTACCTGCTCAGCACCAAACAGCAAAGGTTAGCGACTATGTAGTGTTGATCGGGCAGATATTTCCCTAAGAATTTGGTGGTGGAGACCAAAATACTAGCAAAAAGAGAGCATTTTGGACTCAAGTTTATCTGGTGACACAACCCAGGGAGCATTTTCAGTTGAAAAGATGGTTAAAAATGGTGAGGACATAGATTAAACATTCACATTTAGTCCAAATTTCATCTTGAAGATATCATAAATTTGTGTTTTGTCATATTTGAAGGCAATAAAAAGCGTCCACACAAAGAAAAATCAAAGACTTCCTCCTGCACTGTTTCTGAATGATCCACGCATTTAAGATCGTCATTTCACAGGTTCTCAGCCTTCGTATATCTGAGATTTTATGGAAACTCTGTAAGATATCCTGTCAAATCCAACAATCCTCTGGGGCGCTGCTCTCAGAGTAACCCTGAAACAGGATGTGCACTCCACTCGCGTTAGCTCGGTTCTCTCTGAACGGGAGGAAACTAACAAGACAGGCTGTGTCAAGACTCCCGCAGAAAAGGGAGGATGCCTCTCGCTGCTTTGCTGAGCTTCTTCATGAGGCCTGACAGCGGAAGAAAGAAGGCGTCCAGATCGCTTCCTACCTGGAAAATGAGATTAATGAAGCTCAACCCTTCTGATGGCGGCGCGGGAGGAGAGCTGATGTTTACATTTTTGTGCTTTTGTCCACCTTTTCTGCACGTTATTCACAGGGTTTAATCATTTTCAACAGTTCACTTGGGGTCGTTTTCTATACAAGAAGAAGGAAAAAGGGTTGTTTTGCACCGACGTGGGAAACTTTCTTTAAAAAAAAAGAAAAATAGGGCAGCTCATCGCAGCTTTTCCCCATTATCATAAATCTATTTTGGAATCTGAACACACTGTACCAACAATCATGAATTATCAAAAAGGAGAAAGCGCCTGTGTGTAATTTTAGACGGCTATAACAAAAAGCGAAAAAATCACTCTTTATCTCAGAGTTCGTGTGTCAGGCAGCTGCTGCGAGTTTCAAACAACAGCAATTATAAAGAAACAAAAGGAAGCCTTATAGAGGAACGTACAGTCACACAGGACGCTGGTGGAAATAATAAAGACGAGGCAGTGGAACAAGAAATGAGGCCTTTTTATTCTCTCGGAGGCTAAATAAGCCTATAGCAGCACATTACTCAGCATCCTGCAGGTTTGCTTTTGTTTCTCTGAGGGAGGCAGAGCGTCACTGGAGGATGCTAACGAGCAGTGATTGTTCTGTGAGGCAGCATCTTTAAACTAAATGTTTGAAATACTCTGACAGAAGTTGCAGCATTTTAGGGGGAAAACCTGGAAATGAAGGAAATGATTTTAGCTGGCATAGTTGCCAACTTGACTGTGGAGGCAAAGCATCACGGGTTGAATCGTAACGTAAAGCTGAAGGAAATGTAATTAAATCAACATTTGAACATGATGGTGAGAAGAAACGCTAAAAGATAACCAAAGGTAGTGCAGTTCATCCTCAGGGGAGCAAAACCTGAACCAAATTTAGGGACAATCCATCCAAAAGTTGAGACATTTAACTTGCAAATAATAAATATTAACCTCACATACAGTCACCGTCCCTTTAGTCACGCTTCTAGCTTTACGAAACAAAAACAAATCTCTACCAGATATTATTTTTGTGAGCAAACTCCTTTCACGTCGAGCGTCTTCATGTTTACTCACCACAAACATTAATCATAAAACATATTTGCGAATACATATCTCTGTTGTCAACAAGTTAACCTTCGACGTAAAAAAGCAGAAAAGAGTTTAAAAAGAGGATATTTCTGAATGTTTACTTTGGTAAAAAAGATGAAAAATACATTCTCACATCTCTCAGAAGCCTGTTGGAGTGTAAAACTGTAATCTACTTGATGTAGATACAATCTGCTTATTCTTTATTTAACCCACAAGGCAATTAAAATAAGTTCCTACCATGCTGCTCCTCTGTCGAGCTGCAGAACTGAGTCAGTGAACCAGCCGCTGGAAATATGAAAGAGGAGACAGACGTGATTATTAGATCTCATTACGGTCCAAACTGATCCAGAGGCTGCAGTGTCACAGCTCAGGACGCAGAGGAAATGAAGACACACTGAACATCATTCAAGCTTTTTCCCTTTTCCATTTGTTAAGAAATATAAGGGCTGGCAGACAGACATGCTTTGGTTTTGATCAGCGCGAGACATTTTCTATGAGTCTTTGTTGAGCAGAAAATGTCCAGCGGTCCTCGTTCTGTGTCAGAACCACAAAAGAGGACACTGTCAGACAGAACTGTGATGTTCTCGGACACAACAAGGACTTTTCTGTCTCGCCTGCTTGTTCTGCTTCTGTTAGAAATGGAATTGACTCTGCACATAGTGAGTGTCAGTCTGCCTGAACTCAGTTTGTAACAGATGAGGTCTGTCTCGCTCTCTCAGGAGAATGAGGCCACTTGTGATTACACTGCAGAGCCGGGCCTTCTGGGACCAGAACCAAGATTTGAGGGGTTGCTGTTTACTTTCCAGCGCAGATGTGCAGTTAGCATTTAATTTTAGCATTTAACGTCAGTCAAAAATATTCTTTCTAATGGCACGTGCAAAAATAGAAACTATAGAAAAACATTTTATATAAGCTTTCAGAAACACTCCCTGATTTTGTTGCGGTGCCCCAAAACCCCCAAATTTGGTCCCTGAGTTAAGGTTTACTGCAGTCAAAGATGGAAAAAAAAGAAATAAAATAAAAACAAACACAATCATCGTAATGGCAAGTGCACAAATACATAGTACACATATATAAAAACACATTTTATTTCACCTTTTAGAGACACTTCCTGATTTTGTTACAGTGCCCCCAAAATCCTCAAGTGCCCAGATGTGCACTTGTCTTCAGATTATGCCAATTAAAGTCAGTCAAAAATGAAATAAAAACTGTTAAAACAAAGACAATCATTCGTATGACACATGCAAAAATAAAAAGTATGAAAAAACATTTTGTTGTAGCTTCAACAGACACGTCCGAATTTTGTTACGGTGCCTCCAAAACCCACCAATTAAATCACTCAAATGTTAAATAATTAGGATTGCATGATGAATTATAAATCTAAAAATCAGCTTTTCTAAAGATATTTTTTAATAAATTGTTTTAAAAGTGTCTGGTTTTGATATAAAGCCTCCAAAATTATGGTTATTAACCAACAATCTGAAGGTTGACTGAGTGATTTTAAACATTTACTGCACTGAGGATGCAGCTCTCTCTACATGTCTTCTTCACAGTACTTGTAATTTTACTTCCCGGCTCACATTTCATTTCCTCCCCCTGCGTCTGAGGCAGCACGGCCCACTGAAGCTCTGCTGTTTTAATGCCGTCTGGTTCTGGTTTTGCGCCTCGGGCCGACTGTGAGGCGGCTGCCAAGACGAAGATCCGAGCAGACAAAATGTGTCAGCTTCACTGTTTTTAGTTTCCGCTAATTCTGCTAATAGATTTTTTAATTTGGCTGCAGAATAAATTAAAACAGGGAGAGAGGGAGTGGGTCACAACTCTCAACTAATAATTAAATCATCATTAAATAAATGATAACAAGACGTCCAGAGTTGATTTTATCTCTCGAGCCTGTTTGTGTTTGTTTGTCACATTATTCTCACACAGAATCCGGATCAATAAATTAATCAGGACGTCGTCTGCATGTGTTTTTTTCTCCTCCTCATTCTGTCAGCGATGCACAAAGACGCTAAAAATAAAACAAAAAAGGAGAAGAAGTAGGTTATATTTGTCACACTGTCCACTTTTATTACATGTGGATCAAAAGCAGCTGGAACTAAATCCTGGAATTGATCCAAAATTAATGCTTTTTTTTTGCATTTTTATGACACAAATGAGGTGTTTTATGACTTTAGGACATCTTTGTTTGTCTTGATTCAAGAGTTTTACCTGCTGAAGCCTCCTGAGGCGTTCAAAACATGAACACTGCAGCGAATCATAATCACAAATATGTTCCCCCGAAGCATCTGCTGGACTTTTTGTTCTCTCTGCTCTGTTGATGATTGATTGATCGATGAGGGTCTCCAGGAATGGCAGTAACTAAAAAAAACTACTGGATAGATAACAAATAAAAGTTTCTACCAACATTCATGATCCCCATGAAGCATTAGGGAAAAAAAACTAGCCCATAATGCGCCAAAACTGCACTCTGAGGCGCTCACGGAGCTAACGTTAGCTGAAGCGAGCACTGCTAGGTCGTGCAAAACCGCTAGCTGCCGGTCAAAAGCTGAGTTTTTAGGGAGTTCTCTTTGTGTTCATTTCCAATTAGGAAATGCTATCATACTAATACACCAAACCTAAGATGGTGAACACGCTAAAACTGATTAGCATCAGCGTTTTAGCAGTGTCACTGTGAGCTCGTTAGCATGATGTCGTTAGCATGCAGCCTCACAGAGTTGCTAGCATGGCAGAAGACTTTGCTTTTAATATTACTGATATTCACAAATTTAAGGGTCATAACTATTTAATTTACAAACATAGGAAAGTAACTCACTGATTGAACTCAACTTTTTCAGACTTCTCTCCTTCTTTCCTGTAACCTTCAAGCTATCAACACACGACGGAAACATTTTAAAAAGGTTAATAATTATGTTCATCAGGATTTCAGAGGGAAAAAACAAGGCGATACAACTTCAAAGACACTCTGATGGAAGAAATCTGTTCGCCGTGCAGCTGATATCAAAGTGAAACCTAAACCTGCAAGCAAAGCCACCCAGACGCTAACGCTAACACCCCGTCCCTTCCCCTCACCTTGCCGTGACATTACACTCACACGACCTCCAACGCCAGCTTCACTTGGAACGCCGGCCAGAAACAACTGACAGGAGGAGCTGCGACTGCAACCTTGCACATGAACAACAACGCACCTCTCACACAGGACTGTTTGCATTGTTAAAACACTGTATGGCTTTGACTGCCTTTCCCCCCCCAACGCAGCTGCCTCCAATAATCCTGTAAAAGGAATATAATCAATCCTCTTCAGATCCTCTTGTAGAGTTCGTGTCTGGCCTCTAATCACCTCGGTCTGCAGCTGTAAGACCCTCTAAACGTATCGGGTGATCAGAGAGGAATATTCAGTGAGAATGTGGACGAGATCTCACAGATAGTATAAATAACCCTGCAGCTTCGTGTCGGCTCTGTTAGTAGAGACGTTGATCTGTTTTAATTTGCAGGATTTGGGTTGAAAATAAACATGGAGGTCGGTTAATTTGCTAAGTGGAGCTACGATACAAGAAAACATGAACTTGAACTCCAGGATATGATTTACAAAGCATATTTACTTAATATTTGACCCAACTTTTGCTCTTTATGATGAGATTAGTTCCTTTATTTACAGATTTCTTTGTGTCATTTGTCTCATTGACATTCATAATTACATTTTCATGTCTTTACTTGAACGTCCTGAACAATGTGGTTGTGAAATCCTATTTATGTGTAGTTTTATATCCACAGTGTTTCTTTTATAGTTTGTCTTTCGAGTTTTGTTTTGCGTACGTAATGACGCAGGTAGAGCGCAATTCTTTACGAATGGATAACGAGAAAGACTATTAAAAACTGTGCATGCAATCTAACTTACACAGCTAACATGCTACCAACGTTAGCTAAATATGCTTTTAAAAATTGTAAAAAAAAAGAAAATTGTTAGCATAAATGCTTTAGCTAACTGATTGTGTTTATGCTAACATAATAAAACTCTGCTTACACTTGTTCCCATGTGAGAAGTTTAATGGCATGTTTCATACTCAACCTCACTTTTTTGTTGCCATGGATTATTAACTCATGCATGTTTTCCGTGTCCGTTTCTGTGGGTTTTGGTTGGTTTGTCTGCAGGATTACACAAAAACTGCTGAGCAGATATCCACGTAAACTGAACGGAGGATGATTGTTAGACCAGAATAGAACCCAGTAACTTCTGATGATGATCATGATAAAAAGGACAGATCCAGGATTCGTTTGATCACTTTCTTTGACATTGCGAGATTGCATTTTTCGTACGTGGGTCCGGTGGTTCGTACCGATGACAGAGTACAGTACACAACAAAGTTCAAAAGTTCAGAACACATAAACATTCTCCTTATTCTGATTTCCTACAAATAAATTCAGAAATCATGTCATCGTTCATTAAAACGTGACACTCTGTGGTGTCGCTGTCTTCTATATATAACATCTTGCGCTTAATTGGATCCATTCTTATCCCTGATTAGCAACAGGTTCGTGTAACTCCACCACTGCGTGCCCATGTAAAGGAAGGAAGGATTCACACCAAGGACAATGGTGAGATATAAAAAGGGACGACGGTGCAACTGGCCATGTTTGTTATCGCAGCATAATCAAGAGGGTAAGTCCACAATCCTCTGGCGTGCGACAGCGACTGTGCAGGAGGATTATTCTCTCTCTGTTCGCATCTTTTACAAAAACTTCTGTTTCAACTTTTGGCCCAGTTTTTATTCCTGAACTTCCCGGTGCAGTAAGAGGGTGAGTACATAATGTGATTCTGGACCCAATTTCAAGCTTTATCCACTGCATGAAATAATCTCAAATGTGCTGATGTTGGTGCTTCTTTGATTCTTGAGGAGAAAATGAGCACAGATGGGGAAATGTCGATCTTCGGGCCGGCTGCCCAGTTCCTCCGTAAGTCTGAGAGGGAGAGGACGGAGGCTCAGTCGCGCAAGTTCGACAACAAGACGGCGTGTTTCGTCAGCGACGAGAAAGAGCTGTATGTCAAGGCTGAGATCCAGAACAGGGAGGACGGCAGAGTCACCGTCAAGACCGTGGACGACAGAGTGGGTGCACCAATAAACTGACCTTTTATTAGACGCTGAACACAGACGGTCAGTGTGGCCGTTCTGTTATACGGGATGTCCGAGCAGGAATTTATAACCAGGGATTTTATGCATCTTCAGGGTGTCTGTCTGTAAAACCTGCCATAAAAATAAAAAAATCATCAGAATTTTTATTAGTCAGGCTTTTCAACAGAGACATTTAGTCTTCCCTGAAGTTTTGAGCGCTCCTTCACTCTCCAAGAGAGTCATGTTTGTCTGACTGCAACTTTTAAGCATCATATCTTGTTGTTTTTGTTTTTGTTTTCCAGACTTTAACCGTCAGGGACGACCAAGTGTTTCCCATGAACCCCCCAAAGTTTGATAAGATTGAGGACATGGTGATGATGACGCACCTTCACGAACCCGCCGTGTTGTTCAACCTCAAGGAACGATACGCGGCGTGGATGATCTACGTGAGTCTCTCTTTGATTGCGTGTTTTCCTGAAGAAACCCAATTTGACCTAGAAATCCCGATCTCCCCAAACTAAAACTGATATTTAAACTAGTTGTATCCAAATGTATTTGGGTGCACCATTAAAACCAGGCTGAGACAAACACTTTTGATTCCTTCAACCCACTTGATTGCGGATCAGTTGACAGAAACACACAAGAGTTACATGAGAAACAATCCATTGTTTTTACAAATGTAAGTCTTTGAATAACAATATTTTCTCAAGGAAGATTAAAATCTTTGATATGCACGAACACACTCCGTCTGAAGCCTGCTGAACAGTATTTTTAACTGCCATCTGGCCTGAAGTGAAGCCCGCTGCTGATTTATTGAGCGACTGAAAAAGGAGACATTTTGTTCCCTGCGGAGTTGCTGTCAACACAGATGAATGCTCATGTTTTGATTTATTGGACTGAATAAATTGATTTACTCTGACTAAAATTGAGCAATTAGGGCCTGAAGATTTCAAGCTTTATTTTTAAAGGGTACGTGAATCATCTCTTGGTTTATCACCGACAGAAATATCTACTCATCATTTATGAAATTCATATTTTGTTAATCTTCAGTTCGTATTCCTGGTAAACAGGAACCTCTTTTTAATTCTGCTGTAACCTACAGACGCCATTCACCTTCTTTAAAATCACTCAACTCAAATTACCCCGTCCCTCGGTGCTAAGCTAACGTTGCGTGACATACGATGTGAAGGTACTATTATTTTATTTCAAGAACAATGTCAGTAATTCAACGAACAGATACCAAATGTTAATGTTAATGAAGACTTGTGTTAATGCTAAAGTGTAAAAGCTAAGCTAATACATCCTTCCTTCCTGTTTGGTGCGTTAGCTTGTATCTGAGTGGTACTAACTCACTAGCTAGCTTGCTTTGTTTATGGACTCTTGCTTTTACTGTTCACACTGTGAGATTTTTACAGTTAATACAGTTGTGCTAGCAACTGTGCGGCTAGCAGTGCATTTGAGTTATGCTAACATCAACATGCTAACAAGCACACAGTGAAAATCTTAAAATCCTGATGTTTAGCAGGCATTTTACCATGTTCATCATCTTAGCTTGATATGCAAGATGCTAACATTCAATTAGCACAAAACACAAAGCACATCTGAGGCTAATGGTAATATCACCTGATGATGCGAAGGCTAAATGAAGTCAGTTGATCAAGAAAATCAATAGGATTCATCCTCTGGGGAACATTAACACCTGTACAAAATGTAAAAGCAATCAATCAAATAGTTGTTGGGATATCTGGAACAAAGTGGTGGACTGACTGTTTGACCAAAATGGCGACTAGCACGGCTAACGATGTTTATCTCCTCCGTGCAGACGTACTCCGGGTTGTTCTGTGTGACCGTGAATCCGTACAAATGGCTGCCGGTCTACAACCCAGAGGTGGTCCGAGCCTACAGAGGGAAGAAGAGGATGGAGGTTCCCCCTCACATCTTCGCCCTGTCTGACAACGCCTACCAATTCATGCTAACCGGTACGTTAGCCACCTAAAAATCAATGCTAACTAATCGATTAGATTTCTCTCTGATCGTGTCTCTTCTTTTGCGTCCTCAGATCGTGAGAATCAATCTATTCTTATCACGTAAGTTAAGCAGATTTTGTATATAAATCGACAGGTTCTAAAAGCATAAAATGGTTTAAAAGATAAATACGTGCTTTTGTTTTTGTTCAGCGGAGAATCCGGCGCAGGAAAGACCGTCAACACCAAACGTGTCATTCAGTATTTCGCGACGATCGCAGTTTCTCCGGACAAGAAAAAGGAAGCGAGTACTAAAATGAAGGTGAGTTTGAGACGACTTTTGACGGACTGGTGGAGTCGATTATCGTCTTCCAGAGAAGTTTTACTTGTTTTCCTGTCGACAGGGGACTCTGGAGGATCAGATCATCCAGGCCAACCCTCTGCTGGAAGCTTTCGGGAACGCCAAGACTATGAGGAATGACAACTCCTCTCGCTTTGTGAGTCAGCCTGAGGGAATCACTCTGATTTGATCAACCAACGCAGAGACTAAGATGATGTTTGTCTTGTTTTATAGGGTAAATTCATTCGAATACACTTTGGCACAAGTGGAAAACTGGCATCTGCAGATATTGAAACATGTAAGTTTATTTAAATGTACAGAACATTGATGGAGACAAATAATGTTGCCGTTACATTTGTGTTTTTGTCCTTAAAGATTTGCTGGAGAAGTCAAGAGTGACGTTCCAGCTGGCGGCTGAGAGGAGTTATCATATTTTCTATCAGCTGACTTGCAACAAGAAGCCTGAACTGATCGGTAATCATTCGTTTTCTTGTTTTGACTCAGACATCCAAACAAAAGATATGTCACCTTGATTTATTCCCCCTGTCAGATCTGCTCCTCATCACCACCAATCCGTACGACTTCGCCTTCGTCAGTCAAGGAGAAATCAGTGTCAAAAGCATAAATGACGCCGAGGAGCTGATGGCTACGGATGTGAGTCGACTCTGTTAAAAAAAAAAAAGCCCAGTCTGACTCCTTTCTGCAGCTTTGTGTCTGAATTCATCCCGTTGTGCGACACAGGAGGCCTTGGATATTCTGGGCTTCACCGCTGAAGAGAAAGTGTCCATCTACAAGCTGACTGGAGCTGTGATGCATTATGGGAACATGAAGTTCAAGCAGAAGCAGCGTGAGGAGCAGGCAGAGCCAGATGGCACCGAGGGTGAGGATCATCCATCCAAATTAGTGCTGTCACACGAGCGAAGGAGGCCAATTCATTTTATAATTAGCAGCGTTTTGTCACTGTTGAACTTCACGACCATCGACTGAATTGTAAGTCGAGTGATTTTTTTTCCTACGGTCCAACGGCTGGGTGTTTATTCCAAGGCCATGCCGCGAGGTTTCATGAAAATTGGACAATAATCCTGCTAACAAACAAACGAACACAACTAAAATCATCAAGTCATGTGAATAAAACGTGTTATTGTTTTGTAGAAGCTGATAAAGCAGCATATCTGATGGGCCTGAACTCTGCTGATCTGCTGAAAGCTCTGTGTTATCCCCGAGTGAAGGTTGGAAATGAATACGTGACCAAAGGACAAAACGTGCAGCAGGTAAAACAACTATTTCTACTTCTGGATAGATATAAATAGACCACTGTGACGTAGATATGTTTGTAGATGAAGTTAGATATGTAGCGTAGTTATGTTAAGCCAAAACTTGATGTCTTCCTAAACGTAACCGTGGAGTTTTCTTGCCTAAACCAAACCAAACTGAGAGCGCTCAACAAAAGGTTCGTCAGCTGTGTCTCATTCCCTTCTCGACGCTTCGGGATCGAAGGTCGGCCGCCATCCCAAAACGATCGATATTTGACGAGTTGGGAATTCTTACATATTGGACTCTTATAAGAGGAAATAGTCTTTAACTTTCCCTCTTTGCAGGTGTACAACTCTATCGGTGCCCTCGCGAAGTCCGTCTACGAGAAGATGTTTTTGTGGATGGTCGTACGAATCAACCACCAGCTGGATACAAAACAATCCAGACAACATTTCATCGGCGTCCTCGACATCGCTGGCTTCGAAATCTTTGAAGTGAGGTGTTCGAAGCCTGTACTGTATTTCTCTTTCTGAATAATAATGTTTATTCAAATATGACCTTTTACGATTTGTCTTCAGTACAACAGCATGGAGCAGCTCTGCATCAACTTCACCAACGAGAAGCTGCAGCAGTTTTTCAACCACCACATGTTCGTGCTGGAGCAAGAGGAGTACAAGAAGGAGGGCATCGACTGGGAGTTCATCGACTTCGGCATGGACCTGGCCGCCTGCATCGAGCTCATTGAGAAGGTAATCTAAAAACATTATCCTCAAGTGTTTCAGCTTTGATAATGTTATTAAAAAGAACGATTTGTTCTCCAGCCGATGGGGATCTTCTCCATCCTTGAAGAAGAGTGCATGTTCCCCAAATCAACAGACGCTTCTTTCAAGAACAAACTGTACGACCAACATCTGGGGAAGAACAACTGCTTCCTGAAGCCCAAAACAGTCAAAGGCAAACCTGAAGCTCACTTCACCCTGATGCACTACGCCGGCACAGTCGACTACAACATCAGCGGCTGGCTGGAGAAGAACAAAGACCCTCTGAGCGAGTCGGTGGTGCAGCTTTACCAGAAGTCGTCCGTCAAAATACTGTCCATGCTGTACGCAAGCTTCTCCGGAACGGAAGGTACAGTTTCTTAACCTGAAGTGTTTTAATATGTGAACCTTGGGTTGCAGTCGATTCTCTATCTAAGGACGCAAATATGGAATTACATTGTATTAAGTGGGAAACTGTTCATGTGTGTTGGTTTTAAATGTGTCGTTAAAGCAGAAGCAGCTGCAGGAGGAACTAAAAAAGGAGCCAAGAAGAAGGGAGCATCTTTCCAAACTGTGTCGGCGCTGTTCAGGGTAAGATGCTAAAAGATGGTGGCCGGACGAGCTACGCAAGCCAAAGGTCACCTTCACATGCTGACCTCTAGTGGATTGGTGCTCCTATTACACATGAGACTGGGCTGAGGGTCATACAAGTCTGAACCTGAATCCTTCTGTGTGGCGAAAAGGCTAAATCATCATCAGAATTTGTCTTAAATAAACATTTTCAGGTCCAAAACTATTTGACAGTTCCATTAAATTGTCCTACAGGAGAATCTCGGGAAGCTCATGACTAATCTGAGAACCACTCATCCTCACTTTGTGCGCTGCTTGATACCAAATGAGACCAAAACGCCAGGTACATCCTCTCTTTGTCACATAATATCGTATTATAAAACATGAAATAAACTAATTATTCCCTTCATCATAGGCGAGATGGAAAACCACCTGGTTATCCACCAACTACGCTGCAACGGCGTGCTGGAGGGCATCCGGATCTGTCGGAAGGGATTTCCAAGCAGAATCCTCTACGGCGACTTCAAGCAGAGGTAACTAAAGCTTCACATTTAAATATTTCATGATGTTTGGTCTCATACTCAGACCTGTTTATTCATCCTGCAGATACAGGATTCTTAATCCCAGTGCCGTTCCAGAGGGACAGTTTATGGATAACAAAAAGGCTGCAGAGAAACTTCTGGGCTCCATCGACGTGGATCACACTCAGTACAAGTTTGGACACACTAAGGTTTTCATTTGTTCCAGTACACTTGGCTGAATGGGAAAAAAGAAATAAAGAGTTAATGAGCTTGCACAGATAAGATAATTACGTTTCATTTACTTTCAGGTGTTTTTTAAAGCTGGTCTGCTGGGAGCGCTGGAGGAAATGAGAGATGAGCGGTTAGCTCAGGTCGTGTCGTCCACTCAGGCTCTGTGTCGCGCCTACCTCGTTCGGCTGGAGTACCAGAAGATGATGGCCAGAAAGTACAAACATTAACTGCCTCAAAGCTGCAACTTTACGTGTTTGCGTGTAAGCTGTAGTTCCCCCAGAAAACACACCAACAGTCTTGTTGCAGAGGAAGCTTCGGTAGTTGTTGACCGAGAAAGAGGCGAAGAGGTTGGTGTGTTTACTGGGGAAACCCACAAATTAACAGAATTAACCAGCTACACAACAACTTTAAGTTGAGCATAAAGGACGCAAGCAACAAAGGCAACCAATCAGAGGCTGTAACATGTCATGCTGACGTTAGCTCAAAGCATCGCAGAGCGGCTAGCATGAGCTACATCAAAATTTAATCTCATTATATTACTGCCTCCAATTTCTGTGGAGACATTCACTTCATTTTAACTGAAAATATGTCGATTTCTGGAGTAAAACTGTCAAATATAATCCAGAAAAACATCAGAATCATCCTAAAAATTCAAACATGTGTAATATATGTTCTTAGTCCTAGAGTCTTAACTCTTCTTCATGCCATTTAACTCCTACAAATTTACAGTAATATTACAAAAGATATGAAAGATATGATTTTTAGAAGATGCAAAAACGCACAATTATCTTTTTTTTTTTTGTTGCGTGATGAACAAAAAAAACATGTAGAGGCTTAAACTTGCAGAGTAAACTCACACAAGTCTTCCTCTGACAGGGAGGCGATTTACACCATCCAGTATAACTTCCGCTCCTTCATGAACGTGAAACACTGGCCGTGGATGAAGCTGTATTTTAAGCTCAAACCTCTCCTGAAGAGCGCCGAGGCCGAGAAGGAAATGGCCCAAATGAAAGTGGATTTCACGAAGCTCAAGGAAGATCTGGCCAAATCTGAAAACCGGCGGAGGGAACTCGAGGAGAAAATGGTTTCCGTTGTGCAAGAGAAGAACGACCTCCTCCTGCAAGTTCAAACGGTAAGTCATACCACAGATGGTCTGCATGATCACCGTTTGTGAAGTGTTTAAAACTTTAATCTTGGTGCACAAACTCGATATCAGGAGTCGGACAACCTCCTGGATGCGGAGGAGAGATGCGAAGGCCTCATCAAAAGCAAGATCCAGATGGAGGCCAAGCTGAAGGAGGTGACGGAGCGGCTGGAGGATGAGGAGGAGGTGAACGCTGAGCTGACCGCCAAGAAGAGGAAGCTCGAGGACGAGTGCGCCGATCTGAAGAGGGACATCGACGACTTGGAGCTCACCTTAGCCAAAGTGGAGAAGGAGAAACATGCCGTTGAAAACAAGGTAACGTCAGGTAGGAAGCTCACTGTGTCTTCATGTTGAAGGCGGAGCAACTACATCAGTTTTTTAATGATGCCTTTAGGTGAAGAACCTGACGGAAGAAATCATGAGCCAAGACGAAAACATCGCCGTGCTGTCGAAGGAGAAGAAAGCGCTGCAGGAGGCTCATCAGCAGACGCTGGACGACCTGCAGACAGAGGAGGACAAACTCAACGTTCTCACCAAAGCCAGAACCAAACTGGAGCAGCAGGTAGACGAGGTGAGTCGCTGCTCGCACAGGAGAGGCCGACACAGCGTCGTGTGGCGCTGCTGTTCAGATGTGATCAGTCTGCGGGATTTGTTTGTTTTTTTTCAGCTGGAAGGTTCGCTGGAGCAAGAGAAGAAGGTCCGTATGGATCTGGAGCGAGCCAAGAGGAAGCTGGAGGGGGACATGAAACTGGCTCAGGAGTCCATCATGGATCTGGAGAACGAGAAGCAGCAGCAGGACGAGAAGCTGAAGAAGTGAGTTCAGACCGAAGAAGATGATGTTGTTTCTGTGTATGTTGGTGAAGTTGATCAGAACTTGTATATCGTCTGTTTGACATTTTCAAATCAGAACCACATAAATGTATTTAATGTAGGAATGCTACAGATTCCAGCTTTAAACAAACAAGTTTCGATTGACTTTGCAGGAAAGACTTTGAGTTGTCGCAGCTGCAGACGAAGATCGAAGACGAACAAGCTCTCAGTGTTCAGCTGCAGAAGAAAATCAAAGAGCTGCAGGTGAAGAAATCAGTCACTGGCTGAGAGTTTGAGTTGACGTCACAGATTACTTCAGCGGGGTTGTTTGATTCGTCGCCGTCTTTTCCGCAGGCTCGTATCGAGGAGCTGGAGGAGGAAATCGAGGCGGAGCGCTCGGCTCGAGCCAAAGTGGAGAAGCAGCGGTGCGATCTGTCCAGAGAGCTGGAGGAGATCACCGAGAGGCTGGAGGAGGCCGGAGGAGCCACCGCCGCTCAGGCCGAGATGAACAAGAAGCGAGAGGCCGAGTTCCTCAAGCTGCGCCGAGAGCTGGAGGAGAGTTCGCTGCAGCACGAGGCCACGTCTGCCGCGCTGCGCAAGAAACACGCCGACAGTGTGGCTGAGATGGGAGAGCAGCTGGACAACATCCAGAGAGTCCGACAGAAGCTGGAGAAGGAGAAGAGCGAGCTGAGGCTGGAGATGGACGACCTGGCGAGCAACATGGAGTCCGTGGCCAAAGCAAAGGTTGGTGCCGGTTATCAAATTCAGGATTTTAATGTTCAGTGACACGCTAAAACATAAAACTTCATCTTTTGTCTTTTGAATTTAAAGATTAATTTAGAGAAGATGTGCCGTTCACTCGAAGATCAGCTGAGCGAGGCGAAAGCCAAAGAGGAGGAGCATCAGAGGCTCATCAACGACCTCTCAAGTCAGAGAGCTCGGCTGCAGACGGAAAATGGTGAGAAAGATTTGATCATTTCTGAGCCGGACAGATGAGACACTTCTGATCGTTTTGACACTTTCTGTGCAGCTGAAACGTCTCGTCAGCTGGAGGAAAAAGAGTCGTTAATGTCGCAGCTGACTCGAGGGAAACAAGCCTTCATCCAGCAGATCGAGGAGCTGAAAAGACTCCACGAGGAGGAAGTTAAGGTGAAGTCCAACAGAAGAGACGAGAACGAGGAAACGTCTCAAAGTTTAAAAGGTGTAGCTAAAAGTTTATGTTGGTTCTGTGGTTCGTCTGAAGGCTAAAAGCGCTCTGGCTCACGGTTTACAATCGTCCCGACACGACTGCGAGCTGCTCCGAGAGCAGTACGAGGAGGAGCAGGAGGCCAAAGCCGAGCTGCACCGCTGCCTCTCCAAGGCCAACAGCGACGTGGCTCAGTGGAGAACCAAATACGAGACGGACGCCATCCAGCGGACGGAAGAGCTCGAGGAGGCGAAGTGAGAAAAAAGAAAAAAAAAACAAAACTCCACCCTCGTTCAAAACAAGATAATCTGACGACGTGTGTTCTCCCGCAGGAAGAAGCTCGCTCTGCGTCTGCAGGACGCCGAAGAAGCTGTCGAGGCCGTTAACTCCAAGTGTTCCTCTCTGGAGAAGACGAAGCAGCGTCTGCAGGGAGAGGTGGAGGATCTGATGATGGACATCGAGAGGTCAAACGCTGCTGCGGCCGCGCTGGACAAGAAGCAGAGGAACTTCGATAAGGTTTGGAGAACTCACTACAGACCTCTCAATCTGTCAGACTTCCTGTTTTTAATATCAGACTAATCTCTGATCCTGTAGATTCTGTCTGAGTGGAAGCAGAAGCACGAGGAGAGTCAGGCCGAGCTGGAGTCGTCTGTCAAAGAGGTTCGTTCTTTGGGCACCGAGAACTTCAAGATGAAGAACGCCTTCGAGGAATGCCTGGAACAGCTCGAGACGCTCAAACGGGAAAATAAAAACCTGCAACGTACGTCAGCGAGATTCTTCGATGCATGAAGGATGTTTTTAATGCAGTGAAATTATAAAAACATTTTTGTAACCAGAGGAAATCATGGATCTGACCGAGCAGCTGGGGGAGACGGGAAAAACCATCCATGAGCTGGAGAAGTCAAAGAAACAGGCTGAACAGGAGAAGCTGGAGGCTCAGGCTGCTCTGGAGGAAGCAGAGGTGAGAAGAAGAACCATCTCTAATTACATATATTTAAATATCTGCTGTCAATATGACTTCATTTCACGCCTCCACTCAGGCTTCTCTGGAGCACGATGAATCCAAGATCCTGCGAGTCCAGCTGGAGCTGAACCAGGTGAAGTCTGAGGTGGACAAGAAGATAAACGAGAAGGACGAAGAGATCGAGCAGCTGAAGAGAAACAGCCAGCGGATCGTCGACAGCATGCAGGGTAACCTGGACGCCGAGGTCCGCAGCAGGAACGACGCCCTGAGAGTGAAGAAGAAGATGGAGGGGGACCTGAACGAGATGGAGGTCCAGCTGAGCCACGCCAACAGGCAGGCGGCCGAGTCCCAGAAGCAGCTGAGGAACGTCCAGGTCCAGCTGAAGGTGAGAGGAGCAGACGAGGAGCACGCGAGCGCCGAGCCGGTTCGCTTCGTTAACGCCGTCTTCTTCTCGCTGCGCAGGAGGTTCAGATTCACCTGGACGACGCTCTGAGGAACGGCGAGGACGTGAAGGAGCAGGCCGCCATGACGGAGCGCAGGAGCAACCTGATGCAGGCGGAGATGGAGGAGATCCGGGCGGCTCTGGAGCAAACGGAGAGGAGCCGCAAGCTGGCGGAGCAAGAGCTGCTGGACGCCAGCGAGAGGGTGCAGCTGCTCCACTCACAGGTGAGAATCCACCATCAGGTGTTTTTTAAATATTTAACCTTCATCTACAAATATGTGAGTTAATGAACATCTCTTCCAGAACACCTCCCTGCTGAACAGCAGGAAGAAGCTGGAGGCCGATCTCTCTCACATCCAGGGTGAGATGGACGACAGCGTTCAAGCGGCGAGGAACGCTGAGGAGAAAGCCAAGAAGGCCATCACTGATGTGAGAGACCTCTGGACTTTACATCAACCTGCACAAACAGCCGTCAGCTCACGACTTTGCTTTATTTCCCTTCAGGCGGCCATGATGGCGGAGGAGCTGAAGAAGGAGCAGGACACCAGCGCTCACCTGGAGAGGATGAAGAAGAACCTGGAGGCGACGGTGAAAGACCTGCAGCAGCGTCTGGACGAGGCCGAGAACCTCGCCATGAAGGGCGGCAAGAAGCAGCTCCAGAAGCTGGAAGCGAGGGTGACGTGTTGGACGTGATCTCACAGCAGCACCAGAGCTTCTCCACACTTTATCTAACGTCTGTGTGTTTCCAGGTGCGGGAGCTGGAGAACGAGCTGGAGGCCGAACAAAGACACGGCTCCGATTCTGTGAAGGGAGTTCGCAAACTTGAGCGCAAGATTAAAGAGCTCACCTATCAGGTGAACTCTGACACACCCGGCTCCTCGTTTCTTACCTCCAGCAACTTTCTGTCAGACATATTCTCCATTAGAAGCCAGTTTATTAGTCAGACTTGTCAAATAACGCTGCTGTATTATAACAGGTTTACATCCACAGTCTTTCAGCTGTTTTTTTTAGAGTTTGTCGGCCGTTCAGGTGCTTTTTTTTTTGCCTGAGACACAGGTGATCGGTGCCTTCGTCATCGCTAGTTCTATCGCTTCAATACTTTATATACTGTTTAGTTTGCGTCACAGTGCATCATATGTTATATCGTAGAGCCACGAATCTCTAAAATAAACAGCCTATTTTCATCTTTGTGAACTTTCCTGCCAATCCGAGACGGTTCGGAAAGAGTTTATTGATCTTTAGAGGAAGGAGAATTCAAAATCAACACATCTCAACCAGTAATTAAAGCTGTCAGACAAATGTTGAGGAGTGAAACTGCAATATTTGCCTCGGAGATGTCGCGGAGAAGAAGTATAAATACCCTTAAATTTGTATCGATCAGCTGTAATCTATTTATTTTCAGTCTGAGGAGGACAAGAAGAACCTGGTGCGTCTTCAGGAGCTGGTGGATAAATTCCAGCTGAAGATCAAGGCGTACAAGAGGCAGGCTGAAGAAGCTGTGAGCGACTTTCTCTCTGCGAGTAAAACGTTTATTTATCGTCTGCAGAGCTTTAATCATCAGTCATTTTGCCGTCCGACAGGAGGAGCAGGCCAACACTCACCTGGCCAAGCTGAGGAAGGTGCAGCACGAGCTGGAGGAGGCGGAGGAGCGAGCCGACATCGCCGAGTCCCAGGTCAACAAGATGAAAGTGAAGAGTCGTGACGCGGGGAAGGTGAGTCAGCTGTCTGGAAAACACGCCGCGGCTCGTTACCACAGAGCCGATAATCTCTCATTCTGTCTTCAACCAGGCGAAAGAGAGCGGAGAGTGAAGTGCCGTGAAGAGGGAGACGGTCTGCTGTGTGTCCGAGCTGAGATAGTGTTCAACATACTCTTAACTGAATGCGTTTAGTCCTTCAGGTAAAGCCACCATGTGTAGAAACGCAAGACGGGAAAGGGAAGTGATAACAGGCGGGAACGCCGAGCTGACAACCAGGAAGTAAACAGACAGAGACTAATTAACAAATGAAACACAGGTGAGGAGGAAAAGACGTTCTGCATCCACCTGCTGCTGCAAGATCAATATCAGGATGTCGTGTGTTGAGATAAACAGCTGGTGGCGCTAATTCACCAATCAGGTGCCATTAAAGTGCTGCAGAAGAAGAAGCTACAGTCAAATCTCCTTTTACAACCTGGCAACCCAAAGCTTCTTATTCTTATTCTTACTTTCCTGCAGTAGAAGTTCAGATACATGTGCAAAAAAAGATAAAAGTAGAAGAACTTATTCAATTTAAAAACTTCTTTTCACTCGTCTGAAAGAAGCAGAGATGGTCCTGACAGCTTCTCTACTCCAGTAAAGTAATAGATTACAGGCAACAAAGAGAGAGAATAAGAAACTCTCTGCAGATTCGAGACGCTAACACGCCTTTTCTCCACATTCCAGTCTCCCTCTCTGTCTGTTCACGTCTTCTTACGTCTTTGTTTTCGTCTCGCTGCGTCTGAAATCAGTCTCGTGATGTCGGGAAGTTTGGAAAAACTCAAATTAAAGTAACGAGCCTGTTTTGCAAATGTAAGAAGGAGAAAGTTCAGATATTTGTGTTCAGACGTAGGAAGGAAAAGTCAGAAGTGGTCAGAAAAATAAAGTACAGATACCTGATACCTTTACCACAAACTGTTTCTGTTGCCTTTTCTTTTTATTTATTTGTCAAGTGTAAGAAGAAATGTTTAATTCTACACATCGTGGCTTTTAATATGAAGTTCTGCAGCACGAGTTGCTTCTGTTGTCGTAGTGGATGTATGTTGACTTAATATCAATAAAATATATTAAAAATCATGTTTGTTGATTTATTGTCTTAACTTAGAGGGAACAGAATTATTTTTTCCTTCTTCTTTAAAATAGAATTCATAAATATAATATTTTATTAAAGAGACACAGCCAAAGAAGCAGCTATACAAAAAATCATCACTACATATTCAAATATTATTAATAAAACACAGGACAAATTCATTTTTTTAATTCTACAAACATTTATTTCTGTTTTAAAACTAAAACTAAAAGCAAACAACAAAAACAAAGAACATGAAATGTGAAACTTGATCGACCAGAACAACAAAAAGCTCTTTTGGTGATATGAAGAATAAATATAACGAGATAAACACGTTCCTGAAACTCTGTCACGTGTTTACAGTCGTCGTCCTCTGCTGGAATATTGTTGATTAATATCTAATATTACGCATGTGAGCTGATTAATGAACCAACAACCTCGAAGACCAGGAAGTAAAGTAGATTTATCATCACTTCTTTTATTGTGTTTTAATATTTAATAAGGTGCTTCAGGTAGTTTCCTGATTGTATGAACCAGCCTGTGTTAAATATAATGACTAGATAATATAATACTTACAACAACTAGAAGTGGAGGATTATTTCAATGATTTAAAGTTGTTTTATTTATATTTACGCTCCAATTAAATCCATATTATTATTATTATTTTAGCATTAATCTCATTTCATTATTTGGAGACATGAAAGTGTTTAATGTGGCTTCGATAATTATTTGGAATAATAAACTGAAATGAGCAAATTAAACCAAACGTGGTGATTTTAAATATAATATTCAACATGACTCATTTATTATGTGATTAAATATGTATGAATGATAATGTTCACTAATGTACGGAAGCCCAGAGCGGCCAGTCGCACGTTTATATCTGTTTTTTTACATGTGAAAACAGAAGAAAAGAAAAGTTTTGTCTGGTGAAAATATTGTAAGTAAGTAATTTTATTTGTTAACTTGTAAAAAACTGATGGAACAATTATGATCAGATTCAGAAAATCGATCATCAGAATGTTTTTATGTGACACTTTCCTTCAGGGCTTCCGTACTTTCTTGATGTCAGATCTCTTAATCAGATTTTCTGATGTAAGTTGATACGATCGGATATTAATATTGTTTTATAGATTATAAACTCTTTCATGCAGGTTTTCTCCGACAGACGTGAAGTCCGACGTTCAGCTACACTCTGTCCTTCTGGTACCTGGAAAAAAAACAATGTTTATTAAGACTTAACTTAATAAAAATGGTTAATTTCTATTATTATAGACGATTAAAACATTAAAATCATTCACTGAAAAAGCATTTTCTTCCCCACAACTCCACTAAAACTGTGAGAATAAACCACACAGAAGGTTTTTCATTATTTGGTATTTACTGTGCATATAAATTAAAACCTGTTCGGTACCTTCGTCCTCATCTCTCAGCTCTTCGCTCGCATCTTGTTGGCCAGAGATTCGGCCACGTCAGCTCTCTCCTCGGCCTCCTCCAGGTCGTGCTGAGCCTTCCTGAACCGGGCCATGTGCACGTTGCACTGCTCCTCCTGCAGACGGATCATGAATCACATTGAACATATTGGCGATCCGACTGAATCATTGATTTTTGCCGCTGACTCGTGATTCACTCACGGCTTCTTCGGCCTGTCGCTTGTACGCTTTCATCTTGTTCTGCAGCTTGTCGACCAGATCCTGCAGCCGCACGTTGTTTTTCTTGTCCTCCTCAGTCTGAAAACACGTGAAACACAAACTTCAGTCGGTGGAGTTAACGTGTCAGAACAGATGTTTACACCTGCAGTCAAAGATGATGCAACTTTACCTGATAGGTGAGCTCTTTGACTTTCCTCTCGTATTTCCGGACTCCTTTGACGGCCTCTGTGGAGCGTTTCTGCTCAGCATCCAGCTCGTTTTCCAGCTCACGGACCTGAAAGAGGAGAATCCAGCACAGTTTCTATGATTTGAAACATCTGTAGGACTTCTGTTGAACTGTTTACATCAGGGGAAAGTCATCTTTTTATAGACAGCTCACATTAAATTGGACTAGCTAAATATACAATATTCCACAGTCGGCGCTACTATAAATCACTAAATACAGAAGTTTGGGGATCTGATCTACAACTTCTACGATATCACCTCTTCATCTAAATCGATCTAATGATTATACAAAGTCGAGATAAAAGTTGATGAGAAACGTATTTGTTTCACCTTCTTTCAGCCAAACGATTAAAATCTTTGGGCCACATTTGAACAAAGTTGTGCAGCCGCAACCAAATTTAAATGATTTTAAACCACCCGGAAAAAGTTGCATTAATACATTTTATTTATTATTTGGTCCTTGGAGATATATTGGAGGTATATTCCTTGAAAGGATCAATTTTATTGCAGATTATAAAAGAGCAAAGCTGCCAAAAGCAAATAAATAAATAACTAGCTGATTAAAAATGCCATTAAATGCACTAAAAATAATATTAAAGATTAGTTTAGGTGTCAAGTAATTTATAATATGAGACAGAAATAGATTTTTCTGCCTGAATTTTTTATTTTTATTTTTATTAATTTCCCCCTTTTAGCTTCTTTCTTATTAAATTTAACATTTTACTTGTTTGATTTAATAATTTATTAAAATATTTATATTGTTATGTCTGTATTATATTCCCATTTATTTACACATTTATTTCTGTTTTTTCTCTGCAGTCTCGCTCCTCCCTGAAATCACAGATTTAAACAAAACAAACATTTTCTATCACTATAATTTCTACATTTGTATCTTTAATGTCGATATCTTTGGATTACAGTAAACGTACCCTGGCCTCCAGCTTCTGGAGCTGCTTCTTGCCGCCCTTCATGGCGAGGTTCTCGGCCTCGTCCAGTCGGTGCTGCAGGTCTTTCACCGTCGCCTCCAGGTTCTTCTTCATCCTCTCCAGGTGAGCGCTGGTGTCCTGCTCCTTCCTCAGCTCCTCCGCCATCATGGCCGCCTAGACGTGTCACCACAAGGAGAATTGATTATCGAAATTCATTTCAGCCGGTGTGAAGTGAAAGAAGATCCCTGTGAGAGCGTCTCACGTCAGTGATGGCTTTCTTGGCCTTCTCCTCAGCGTTCCTGGCCTCTTGAACAGCTTCCTCGATCTCGGTGTGAAGCTGAGTCACGTCCGTCTCCAGCTTCTTCTTCGTGTTCAGCAGACTGGTGTTCTGCAAGAAGACAACGGAGATGTGACTCCTGCAGATCCAAAGGGTTTGTTCAACCTGTTTAGACTTGGCTGACAACCCACCTGAGAGTGTAGCAGTCCGGCCCGCTCGCTGACGTCGACCAGCTCCTGCTCGGACAGTTTGCGGCTCCGCTCCGTCTGATCCACGACCGCTCGGAGCTCCTCGATCTCCGCCTGCATCAAGGTCGTCCTGCGCTCCATCATGGTCACCTGCTCCTTCATGTCGTCCTGCCCTCGCACAGAGTCGTCCAGGTGGATCTGGGCGTCCTAGAAACACATTCATCGATCGTTAAGAATCGATAAGAAGTTGATGTTTTCTGCCTTTCTGCCTCTTCCACAGCGAGGAGATGAAGAGGGACAGAAATTCACCAGACTCCTTTATAAAATAGCTCAATTTTGTGAGTTGTCGAGTTGGAAGAAACTTTATAAGCTTTGTGAGACGCTCTCAATTACTAATTCATAATCATTTGGGACTTCTAGTTAATTCGGCATACATCATACATTAAGATGTACGTGTTTATGTGCATATGGAGCGAGAGAAGTATGGCAGTAATGGCAAATGTCAGTGATGGCAGCAGTGCTAACTCCTCTGTTTGTGCTGACGTTTCTCTGTACCTTGAGTTGTCCCTGGATGTTCCTCAGCTGTTTCTGGGCCTCGGCCGCCTGCCTGTTGGCGTGGCTCAGCTGGACCTCCATCTCGTTCAGGTCGCCGTCCATCTTCTTCTTCACTCTCAGGGCGTCGTTCCTGCTGCGGACCTCTGCGTCCAGCGTGGCCTGCATGGACTCCATCACTCTCTGGTTGTTCCTCTTCATCTGGTCGATCTCCTCGTCCTTCTCCGCCACTTTCCTGTCGACTTCGGCTTTAATCTGGTTCAGCTCCATCTGCACACGCAGGATCTTCGACTCCTCCTGTTCCAGGGAGGCCTGAAACACATTATTTGGTTACCTACTCTTCTTAAACTGAATTTCTCGACTGTGTCTGTCATCGGTCGTACCTCGGCTTCTTCCAGCGACGTCTGCATGTCACACTTTTCCGTCTCCACGTGCTTCTTGAACTTCTCCAGCTCGTGAATCGTCTTCCCGCCCTCCCCGAGCTGTTCCGTCAGGTCTGAGATCTCCTCTGGAACGACACACACACATGTTTCATTTCACAAAAAAAGTTTTCTCCCCGGCTGTTTGTTTTCTCACACTTAACATTTCACTCACGCTGCAGGTTTTTATTCTCCCTCTTCATCGTCTCCAGGTGATCCAGGGCTTCTTCGTACGAGTTCTTCAGTTTGAAAAGCTCCGTGCTCAGAGATCGAGATTCCTTCTGAGCGCTTTCAAGCTCCGCCTGCGACTCCTCGTACTTCTGCTTCCACTCAGCCAGAATCTGAATCCGGTTGAAACACGAGCCATGAATAATTCAGGATGCGATGCAAAGAAATCGATGTCGTGTTTGGCGCGATCGATCACCTTGTCGAAGTTTCTCTGCTTCTTGTCGAGCGTGGCGGCCAAGCTGTTGGAGCGCTCCACGTCCACCATCAGGTCCTCCATCTCGTTCTGGAGTCGCTGCTTGGTTTTCTCCAGCGAGGCACACTTTGAGTTCACAGCCTCGATTTGCTCTTCGGCCTCTTGGAGACGCTGAGCGAGCTTCTTCCTGCCGAAACAGAAAAAAAAACAAGATTGACTCTAAAAATCGAGTTTTATTTTACAGATTAGTAATAATTTCCCTGGAAGTTTTACTGGAAATAATATCCTTATGTAGTTCTAGAGAAATATTCCAACCTCCAGTGATGTCACTCAGTGGTTAAGTTGCATTGTGGGTAATGTAGGCACCAGGTTTTGAAAAGCAAGAAGAACACATCTCTGCTTCTGCTGGCTCGATTTGTTTATCAAACTGTCCACAACCTGGCTCCTACATTACCCACAATGCAACCTGGCCACTGAGTGACATCACTGCAGGCAATGCAACAGATTATCAGCTTCCTTTAAACTACCATATAGTTTAGAGTATTATGTTCTAAATCCATCACTCTGCAGCTTTAATCAGAGTAAAGGGAGATTATGAAACGTTTACTTGGCCTCCTCCAGCTCCTCGGTGCGTTGGATGGCGTCCGTCTCGTACTTGTTCCTCCACAGAGCCACCTCCGTGTTGGCTTTGGACAAACCGCGCTGCAGCTCGGCTTTGGCCTCCTGCTCCTCCTCAAACTGCTCCCGGATCAGATCGCAGTCGTGACGGGCCGACTGCAGACTGTGAGCCAACGCGTTCTTCGCCTTGTGGAGAAAGACGCCGATGAGGAGCTTCACGAGGAGAAAGAAAAGCGTGTTTGCAAACGTGTGTTTACCTTTGTTTCCTCCTCGATGAGACGCTTCAGCTCGTCGATTTGTGTTGTGAAGCCTTGTTTTCCTCTCGTCAGCTGGGAAATGAGACTTTCTCTCTCTTCCATTTGCCGGGAAAATTCAGCTACAGACAAGAACAAATATATATATCAGTTACTGTAATCCATCGAGGTCTGTCTGCTTTCTCTTGAAGGTAAATAAACAAGACGATACTCAGCTCAACAACATCGTCTCTTTCCAGAGATCATGACCTGGTTACTCCAGACTGTCCACAGACCTCGAGCTCCAACGATTTGCTCATCTCCCGATTCGATATGATCACGGTACTTACATTTATTTGCTTCTTATTTGGAGCGTTGAAGCACATCGAATATCTTTATGCCTGCAGTAATTACGTTGTTTTCTATAATGCAGTGAAATAAAAATGGGTGTTTTTCTCAGATAATCTTGTCTGAGTCCATTGATGGTAATTCCCGTGAAGTATTAACGTTCAGCTAGCAGACTAAACAGCAGTTATATTAATTGATTCAGGATTCAAAGTATCAATTTAGTGAATCGTTAATAGAAGAATCACAATCACATTGTGGTCATGATTTCTGGAGGGAGACACAAGCGACACCAGAACTATCTGGGCTGCAGGTCAGAGGAGTTTTATGGTGAATTGTCTCTTTGAGGATTTCTTATGAAAGCAGGAAGATAATCTACCGTTCTCCGTTTGAAAACGAGCCCTCTGATTGTTGAGATCGGTCATCTGTCGCATGTTTTCGTCGCTCTTCGTCTTCAGCTCTAACAGCTGATCTTCGAGTGAGCGACACGTCTTCTCCAGGTTCACCTGAGAGAGCGTCGACACAAGTTCCTCCGGTTAGACTCATTTATTCAAGCCAATCTGAGACTCCGGATTTTAAAGATCTCACCTTGAAAGTTAAAGGTAGAATCAGTAGGATTTGTCCCAGCTGTTCCTGAACGCACCACAAAGACAGTTGATTGTTGAGTCTCATTCCCAGGACGTCAAATAGACACATGTTGGGTTGGTAAAGCGTCCCGAGCAGCAACAAAGAGAGAAATA
>OMLP01044184.1:0-42498 GCA_900302685.1 Spondyliosoma cantharus
TCTGTGGCCACGCACTGATGAAGGATAAGGAATTGTCTTATTTGTTGTTAAATTCTAGTAAATTGTGGCCTGCAATAGCTGATTTCCTTTGTAAAATGTCAAAATACATTTAATTGCCAACTTTCCCCAATTTTCTTTCTCCACCTTAGTGTTTTCACAGTGCTGTTGTTGTGAGGACAGTGAAGCTTAAGCCTCCATCAGTTTTTCCCTCACGCACAGACCAACAGTACACAGGAGTGTGTGTGTGTGTGTGTGTGTGTGTGTGTGTGTGTGTGTGTGTGTGTGTGTGTGTGTGTGTGTGTGTGTGTGTGTGTGTGTGTGTGATTTTTGCCTCTAATCAGTCTCTTCACTGCTCTGGCACTGAGAGTGAGATGTGAGGTGTTTAATTCCATCCGACAGGATTACATGCACACACACACAGCAGAGGAGCAGCTCACTCGGTGGGCTGACTGATAGGTGGGATTTCATCACTGACAAAACAGTTCTCTCATCAAACTGGAAACACCAAACTCCAGTTGCTCTCATCATGACAGGCGAGGCAGCTTTGATCTCAGCTCCTTTTTTAAACGACAGTTTTTATCCATTACCTGAGCTCAGTAAAGACACTCTTTGTCATTCTGTGGAGCTACCTGTCTAGACTTTACCGAATAATGATGCCTTTCAGGCAGTATTGTTTCAAGAAGAGCTATACTCATTTTTTTTTTAAATCCCACAACAGAACTGGATTTGCTCACTCGGGCCCAAGACAACTGCATTTTCTATGGCTTCTGACCTGTGTTTTGTTTATATTGATGCCAGTAAATAGGGCTGCACAATTAATTTAAATATTATCGAAATTGAGGTGCAATATCCAAATTGCAGAAGCTGCATTTTTTATATAGGAAACATGTGCGACAAACAGCATTATGACGACATACTGTAGTGCTGCAGATATTTCCTGGCCCGCAAATGTTGTTCTTCAGATGTAACATATTGGATTGATACAGGCCCCAGCAAATATCATATCATTATGATTTAATAGTTTATGATGCATTTTTATTTTTCAGTGAAAATGAAAATTGTAATGCGAAAATAATCATTCCTAGTAGTTGTGAATCATACAACAGCCGGGATATCTGTTCATAATAACAATGACAACAGTTCCTTACAACAGTATTCTCAGAAAAGCCCACACTTTCAGAAGAAGGGATGAGGAGCACACTTTACCTCTAGAGACCACAAGCATGGCTTCAGGCTTGCCATTCTCTTAAGCAGCTCTGTTGTATCATCAGGCAACATCTGAGGAAGAGACACAAAATAAGACACACACATACATTGTCCCACCTCCCAAGCCCTTTCCTTGTCACCTCGACCCCTCATCTCCCTCAATAATTAGATTGGGCTGCTCCCAAGAGAAATACATTTGCCAGAGAGAATTTTTTTTTTTTTTTTTTTTATCTGTCGTTCCGAGGAGTAGCTCCAGTGACTCCAGTCATTTATTAGCTGGATTCACCTCACCACTCCCACACCTTATCACAAATTGCTGGGAGCAGGTTAACACTAAGTGTCTAATTGACAGAGTATTTATGCATTTCCACCAGTCAGTCTGGTTGTGAAGGGCTGTAGACTTTTGCGTGGTGACACACAAAAAAAGGCAAGCTTGTTTTCAATGCTACCTGACATCAGGTGCAAGGATGTGTCATTTTTTTTTTTCCCCCACAATTTTGAAGTCCCTTAAGAATACATTTTTATTTCTATGAGATGATGAATCTGAAGGATTAAATTATTTTTTTCCCATTAAGGCCAGACGGTCCACAAAATCACGGGGGTTATTACTTGTACGTTAATGACAGCGAGCTTGGGCCAGAAAGGTGGCCAAAATATTTACAGAGCCTGTTCAATGTAGTTCCTTTAAGATTTCAGCTAAATAAGTGGTGCCTGTTTGTGGGATGACAACCACCACTAACTGATGTGCAAGGATCTCTTAGTAATTACTGTGATTTTTTAGGACAGGCAAACTATTTCCATGGATGGATCTTGCTGAGAATTCACATATTTTTTTTTTCAGCATTTTATTCAGATTCACACCGGGTAGTGTTGTTGTGTACTTGGCCCACAACAGTGTCTGGATGGGTGGTGCGTGTCAACTGGCATTCACATGAATGCCAGCACCCAAGGTTTCCCGGCAGAACATCGCATTGTGATGAGATGATCAATGTCGTTTACGTCACCTGTCAGTGGTTTTAATGTTCATCGATATTGTGAATTATACGTTATTGGGTATTTATTGGCGTCAGTGCAATTCTAGCTGCTAAATATCAACAATAATATTCCAAATTGCTTTCATTGACAGCATTTAAAAGTCTCTGTGTTTGAACCAACCAACACAGAGACTAGATGTAGACAGACATAAGTCGTTTTTCACTGGGCAATAAGCCGCTAATCTCTGTAGCTGACAGCCAGCGGAGCTGTTTGGTTGAGTCCGCTAGCTGTCCGCTAACTGTGTAGTGGCCGGAAACCTAGGAACGGTCGCTACTTTCAAATTAAAAGCCCCCCGCTAAGAACCCAGTTCTAAACTCCAATGGAGTGCAATGTAAAGCTCTTATTTTGAAGACAAACTCGTTGTCACTGTTCACTGCCCAACTTCGTGCTTCACGTCACATGTTTACGCCTACCCCAGAGGAGGCCGAGTGGCAGCTTTTGGAAAAGGAGGAATATTACGCCTCGTGTTTACAAAGAGAGGGCGGCAATTTGCCGGCCTCACATTGGAGCAAATGTGCTGCCTTCTCTGTGTAAAAACGGCTATAGATGAGTTTCAACACAACAAATATTATTAGTCATGAAATCATCCATCTTTGATCACTACATCTTAGGCCTTTTATATTGTCAGGTGTGAATAAAGTACATATTGTGCATCCTTATGCTCCAGAACCTTTCAGCAACAATCATTTAAAGAGATTAGAATTGAAAATCAAGTGTTGGACCTCTGGACTGTGCTTGTCTTTGTATTAATGGACCCAGCAGTGATGAGAGAAGAGTTTGGGGGTAGAAGCTGTAGAGGTAAACCAGTAAGGTGTGAAGTCAGTGCCTGAGCTATCTGCTGCTTTGCACAGGCCCTGACTGGATTCATGCGTAAAAGTCAATTTGTGTTTGTATCTCAGAGATACGCACTGGAGACATGTTGCATTCACACTCTGGCGGTAAAGCCTGTCTCTGCTCACATCCAAAAGGTGATTAGGTTGATGCGCTCGTTCAGGCACCTCACTTGCATTTATACCTTGAATTAATGCATTTTTATTTTTCACAGTCTGACTGCAATCTTACAATCGTCTGCAAAGACGCATAATTGCCAGGTATTAAGAGGGTCAAAAACAAACATTTATGAACAGATGCATACACACAAACATAGTGTATACCCACAGCCACCAGCCTGCCTGTCAGCCATCTTTGCATGGTGTTTGCTTTAAAAGCCTTGTTGCCAGCAGATGGTTTTCCAGCCAGGGAGCAGCAGCTTTGTCATTAGCCAGTAGTGGGTAACGGGGTCCATATCCAGAGCTGGATCCAACCCTCTACAGTGGGGGATGGGGCTGGGGGGAAGAGGAAGGCCCCAGAGGAGGCGTTAATCGAATTTCTCGCTGTCCAGCACTCAAGCGCATCCTCACTGTGTGAGATTATGCCCTGCAAACTCTCATTGCCTGCCAAAAACTCTGTTTATCGGCTCACCGAGGCAATTTCAAATGCACCTTCAAAATCCCCAGCACCGGTGGCAGCAGCAGTGACACCGTAGCATGCTGCATTTTATCCATTGAGGTGTCTTAATCTTGTCAGGGGGTGTTCACCCCAGGTCAGTCAGATCTCAATTTTTTCCACCTCCTTCCTTCACATTCATATACAGCATGTCATAGATGGGTGAGGTGGAGTCAAGGGCGTAAGAGAGAGGAGGGATGTGAGAATAAAGGTCTGTGAAACAAGGAGATTGGAAGAAAGAAAAAAACAGGTGGGAACAAGAACATTGAGACAGCGCTAGAGGGTCGATCAGGCATCACACCTGTTGATCTGCCAAGTCCAATAGCGGGGCTATGAGAGGGAGAAACAACTACAGCGTGCTGGATCAACTGTCTTTTTATTAAGTATCGGTATTTGGTAGTCAGTGTCTCCCAGTGTCTGTGTCTGTAACTAAAGTACTTTTACCGTCAAACCGTAATCACTCCAGTCCTCCAGTACATTTCTTTACTGTAAACTTATGTTGTCACATTAGACTGTTCACTGTTTAACACTTCAAGTTCTTTTGAACAGAAACGCTCTGTTGTCCTGCCGTGTTTACCTAAGCTGTAAGCTATTAGCTCCATCAGCTACTAGCTTCACTAGCTGTTAGCTCTTATGACGTAGGGCTCGAAACAAACGGCAACAACATCCCCCACTTGGGAATGACAGATAATGTACCTGTCAAACAGACAATCCCAAATAATAAATGGATCTGAACACTTCTGACTACACTGATTACAACAGAATGCACCTCCTCCTGCTGTTACCACAGTCATCTCCCTCCACAGCACTGTGTGATTGCTAGTTACAATCTAGCTTCTCAGAGCAAGACATAGCGGTATGAGATTCGCTCAACGGTACCGGTTAATCTTTTCCCTTAGCCACAAACAGCTTGCTGTCAGGGCTTTGAAAATATGTTGCGCTGGTTATACCAGAGGGCACTGAATTCTACTGATAATGGGAGGAGGAGAGTTTGTTAGCAGCGGGGGACCAGCAGAGCCCTGCACACCGCAGGGTGGCATTTTAGCAGTGCATAGAGAAACTGTCCTGTGTATTTTTTTGATTGGCTCTTCTGATCTTTATAGAGACCACTGATCAAACTGTTTACAACATACATTGGCAGCTAATGATCAGCGTCCGAGCAATGAGACCACCCTTACTTTAGATCAATTATTTTAGCCTTTAAATTCTTTCTATTCCACTGCCAATGGGGAATGCCCATGAGAGGGTGTACTTGATCCGCAACAGTGTTTGGATGGGTAGTGTGTGTCATTGGTGTCTACCAGGACTCAGGGATACTCAGAAGATCATGGCTTTGTAACAAGATGATCAACTTTACTCACATCACCCGTCAGTGGTTCTAATGTTGTGGCTGAGGGGTGTATACTTTAATGAAAACTGAGCTAGGCATACAGTTTCCTCCAGCTCCCAGTCTTTCTGCGAATTCTGATTGAAAATGGCACTATATTGGAAAAGCGATAGAACCCACAAAGCGTTGGTGTGTTGCTTCAGGTACAGTAACGCAATGAAATACCAAATACCACTCAGAGTCTTTCTATAATGAAGTTTGAGTGATAAAAACATGACAGAGGAGGCTTATCAGACAGTTAAAACACTGCACAGCAGTTCATGATACTATTAAGAAGACTTTAACAGCTCTGGAAAGAAATTACAATGTCCACCTTTTGTCACAATGGTTGTGAGGTACACAGTCCAATTTCCCATGTAACCCATGTTACATCTTAATCTATAGGACTATGTCCATGTACAGTGTGGGCACAAACATGAGTCAGTTGTTGCCAGATAACACTGCACATTGTACATTTGGAGCTCCTCAGTGCCAACACTGAAATGCATTAGGGGTACCGTGTTTTGAGCTAATGTTGGTCAATACTAGCGATTCCAAAACTGTTTCCAACCCTTATTATACATTTCAAACTGATTCTACGATCCACAGGTTGCTGAGAATTTGGGGTCGAATCCAAAGAGAAAAGATTGAGAAACGTCAGTTTTCAGACTCCAACCAGGTGTTTCAGGCAGTGCAGCAGTAGTGTTTTCTGTATTTTTCCCTTTGGTATGGACTTTGGGCTTTTTCTCTCTGCAGACTGTTTACATGCACACTAATGCTTCATAAAACAATAAATGAAAGGCAAAAACCTTTAAATGAAAAACGAAAGTGCCTTCAGTTTTTAAATAGCCACTGGTTGAACCATACAGAACTGTTTTGCACTATCGCAGAAAAAATAACAATCATTAGTTTCTATGTGAGCAGTAGAAATGCATTATGGGAGGAACAGGAGATTGGAAAATCAAGGGATGTGTATATGTTGGGAAAACAATGCACAGAGCCCGATATTGAGACTAGAAGCAGTGATTCACTAATGTCGGGCTGTTAATGAAGGGGTTTGTGTGCCTCTAAGCTCAAAGGCATATTGGTAGTGGAGGCGTATTGAATCAACGCTGACCTGCAAGGTTAACTCTTTGGCGAGGGAGAGGAGAACAGTGTGCCCAGAGGCTATCGATTCACAATCACTCATCTGTTTGGCCTTCCTTATCTTCCACTCTGACACCAGCTCAAGTATGCATTTGATTTTACTTTCCCTCTCTCTTCATCTCTCACTCTCTCTTTTTTCCTCTCGTGTTTTCAGCCCTCGGCACTGTTCTATGCAGCATGGCTTGTTTTTTTTTTTTAGAGATTTGATAACCCCTCAATTTGGCCATTCAGATAAGGCATTTCTGTTCTTCAGCACATTTTATCATAATGACTCTCTATAATGCTGCCCGGCATCCATCTTTCTCTTCGTCCATCCTGACAATTATTTTCGTTCAGCTGGGAAAAACTAAGCTGCTTAACTTCATATTCATTCCTACCCTTCAATTGAATGGGTGATAATTGCCGGGTGGAAGGTGTCTTGGCTTGATGCAATAGGTGTTAATCCGTTCACCATCCCAGATGACGCAAGGACAAAGTAATGCGTGTGAGGTTTGATCTACAGCTCTTTGTTCAATACTTCAATGCCCACCACACACACACACACACACACACACACACACACAGAGGAAAGGCCTGATGTCTTTGCGCCTTTCCTTTCTTTTAATGTTCAGTTGCTAAGTTTCAGTTGGTCAGCTGACTCTGCAGTAGACACGTTTTTATCGCCTCAGCGTGCAGCGGCTTTGATCTAAACTCAAGACCAGGGTGAACACGTTAACTTCCGCCACGCAAAGTGATGACGTGTTCAAGATCTGGTGGCGGTGCTTAAAGAAAAAAGGAATTTGGGATGTGGTCTGTTAAAGGATGTTTTATTACACACAGTGTTGGAGGTGGAGCCCCGTTCATCCCTTTAAAAACTGCTCAGTGGTGTTTTGAAGCCGACCTCCTGTTTATGAAAACACCTGGATCACCGGCCTAGCTGGTCAACTTCTGGTTTAGCGCCCGTCTAAGTTGAATGGGGATAAAATACGCTCAAAAGAATTTATACACAGTTTTACACACGCTTCTTTCACAATGGGTGTATTATTGTTTTCTCTTCTGATGCAACCGTTTCCGGCACATTGGTGACATGCCGCAGTGATGTGCTGCAGTGAAGTACAATGTCATTCTTCAGGTAAAAATCACAGACGTTCTGTGTCTTTCTTCTGGAGCGTTTCCTTTCAGTCTGGAGAGCAAAGGGGGGTAACCTGTGTCACCAGGATCAATCTGTCCAGGTGGAATGCTGAGCCAAGCTGAATACCATGTCTTCTTTTGTAGATTGAAACAACCCAATCTTACGTAAAAATCTATAATAGCTATGTTGGTCCACAGGGCAAAATGTTGCAGTTTCACAATAACGCCTCTTTAATTGTGAGATGTCTATCGTGTTTCGCTTTGTGTCGTTATCTGGGCTGTTCAGTAGTTATTTGTGTTCTATTATGTAGCTGTTTGATGGTGCTCTTTAAAAAAAAAAAAAAAACTTGATTTTACAGCGCCCCACAGATGACATATTTTTTCTTCTTCTGTGGATGTCCGACAGTTAGTGTAACCTGGGCGTTAATCGCTATTGTTTTTTGACAATTTTAAATGTATACATTTCAAACCTTACCTACCACGATGTGACAGAGAAATGGGCACTTGGTCCATTATAATTTAATCAGTGCAGTAAATGTTTTGCGTCAGTCCTGTGGGCGGACCGGAGGACCCGCTACACAGAAGTATACTCCTTACTGTCGAGTTAAATGATATCTAATCATTTCTCAACACAAACCCCAAAGTGTTCTTGATCAATCAACAATACGACACACGTACACACCGTTGGATGACGTGTTTTACGGGTGGGTGGACTTGGCCCATCAACTCCTGTATTAGCTAAAACATCATGAATAAACCAAGACCTTTACCTTTTCTTAATAGGCCTACAGATCTTCTACATGCACTATAATTACTATTTCAGTTATGCCAGATATGACATATTGTTTGGCTATATCTTTCTGTGACCCTAATTAGAACCATACACCAATAAAACCACAACTTCCAGTCCTGAGTTATAACAAGCCACTCAAGGGAATTGTAGTTTTTCTAGGTATTAAGCTATAGAGAATCTTCAGCTCCCCTCGGCTTTACTGAGCTGGGCTCATCGTTGAGCTTTGTGGCCCACAGCCTGATTCTATTGGTTGATTGTCAACGCAGAAACATGACTGATAGGAGGATGTTACTAAAATATATTCTGAATGTTTATAGTTACTGAAAAAGAATGAGCGATGAATCAGGGATGACCCAATAATGAATGAAATGTAAGTGTATAATACGGTCGTATGGTTTATATTAAACTTGATGCATCACAATGCTGAAGTGGAAGATACTGTATCGATGCAGAGACAGAGGAAAATTGTTAACTGTCCGGCCTCAGCTGAACAACAAAATTACGTTGCGACGTTGCTCCGGTTAGCCTAACGTGTTGCTCTCACATTTGGCTAACGTTACTTATGTAGGAGGGATGTCTGAGGCTCAGAGGTGGAGCAAGCGTCTTGTTATTGGAAGGTCACTGGTTCGATTCCCCTGGTCTGCATGTCGAAGTGTCGGCGCCTTGCATGGCAGCTACCACGACCAGTGTATGAATGTATGTCGGATGTCGCGGCGCACGTGCCGGATATTATGAACTTGCTGGGAAGTACAACCTGGAGGAGACCCATGCTGAGTGTGACTTCTGACTAACAACAGTTACTAATCATGTCAGCCATTTTCATCTGAAGCTAACGTCTGCAGCCATGCATGATAACTGTTACAGCAAGCCCAGCTAATCAGCCAAGATCTGAGGAGGTGCTGTCAAATTTGCCATTTGCTGTAATGCAAAAGAAAACCAGGCAATGTGTTTAAATTGATCAAAAAGCTCTTAAACCTTTTGAAAATGTGGTGTTCTGAACATGGTGTTTGGGAACCTTATGTTTCAGGATTTATACTAAGCAGACAAAACAGTCAATGGAATCAGTTTGTCAATTAATCACACACATGTCTACAGTCTACAGACAGCATATAGTCTCAGTGAATAAGTGATACAGGCAGTAGCTTATGCAGTGTGCACTACGTCAAATGTTTTTCACCAATCTCTACTTTCTGTACACGATGCTCCACTGAGTGCCGCTGAAACGGCTCCTAGCTTCAGCTGCGACCTACATGTAAATGACAGCCTGATTGAGGTTAGCACGGCCCTGCTGAACTTAAAGCAAAGGCACCTGTCCTGCCCATAAGTATTCAGAGCAGGGAACTGTGGGTGATCTTTAGTAATGTTCCAGCTGATTGGTGTAGGACGGCAGGGGTGATTTGTCGGCATCACCTTAACCCGAAAAAAAGGAGAGGACGAAAGCGGTGAGGCCATCTTATGCATTAACCAAGGATGAGGGGAGAGAAAGATGAGACTTACTCTTCTTTATCTCTTTCCTTCTCTTTTCTAAGTAGGCTTGAAGGTCACCGCGTATGAAACAATCCATAACAGATGTCGCTTTATAGAATCTGAGAGGAGACAAAAGGCATCTGCTGCTCTGTCGTGCTCTCTCTGCAGCAGCCCTTTTTTCTTAATAACTCACCATCCTCTCATGTGACATTTCAATATTCACAAATACATGCTCGTCCTGCAGGCTTTTTATTGTCCAGCAATAGTCCGCGCAAAATGTCAACGCATTTGGCGAACTGACATGTTGTCAGGGCTGCAACCTCACGCCCGCGTGGCCCACAGCACTGTCTTGCCCTCTTTTTCGATGCGCTGTTTGCAGAAAAGGATTTTTAGGAGTGAACAAACAAGATGCTCACACACTGAACCACCTGCCATGGAGACACTCAATGGTGACAAAATGGTGCCTGTTTTTTTTGCAATTTGCTAGCTTGTGTTAGTTTTAAAAAGCTTTGGTGAAGATAGTCAAAGTTAAAGGACAATTCAGGCCTCCATTTCTGTAAACATACATTTCTTAACATCAAATGTTAAGAAATGTATTAGAAAACCCATACACACATCTCTGGCTCACCCCCAACCCTGAGATTACCCTTCAACAACTAACACTGAAACCTCGCTTACAGCTCTAACTGCCTACACTAGATGACTTCAGCCTTGTTATTGCCTAGATGTTCATCTGTTGGTCTTCATCCAAAGAACTGTAGCAGCGTAGCTTGCCATTCACTCGTGACCTATTTTTTATTTTTTTGACCAGAATGTGAAGTGAGTTGTAAATATAAGAATGTGGGGCCAAATGTAGTTCATCATAGACAGACAGAGTCACCTAATAATGTGGGTTTGAATACAATGTTTTAGCATGAGGTATCTGGTCTCAAATACAGTTAAGATAATGTGAATTACAAAGAACATTTATGATTAAAAATATTACTCACGATTGCAGTGGAAGATCTCTAGTGCACACGGCCATAGCCAGGATGTTGTTTATTTTGTTTCCTCATGTGATAGTGTCACTCATTCATTATTTCAAAAATGTAAACAGTATGATTTTTTATGACTAGTGAACTTATGTGAAATGTGATTCCCCTCAGATTCCCACATTTCCAGGCAAAATATTGCAAATATGACCTCAGTGTCCTCAGCAGTAGTTGCCATTTAAACTGAAGCCCAATGCCAAATGTGCATTATGTTTTGAGGGTTGGGGCAGGGGGGCAGGGGGGCAGTGAGTTTCCGGACCCAGGCACAGAAATCAACACAGTCTCACTAGCATCTTGCATCGACTCTACTCTGCAGAATTGGACAGGTGTCCCTACTTCAGAAAAGATCTCCCAATGGAGCAATTTAGGCACATAAAAGGTGCAAGAGCTAATGCACACTGGGCTGCATTCAAGAAAGTGACAATATGGCGGATGTTACACAAAGCCCGGGTTTTTTCATATGAGTGAATGTGCCCTATTAGGAGTAGCGGTTGTGTTTTTTTTTTCCAAGCTCCTGTGGTTAAGTGGCTGCTTTAATTAGGCAAACATTATTGTGCAGTCATTCAGTAGACACTGTTAAGTCAAACAACTCAGTTAAGCCTTGTACTCAGTACAAATGTGGCTTAATTGGGAGTTAAAAGTCTAACTGCCGGGTTTTCAAATCTAATCAGTATGCCTTTGAAAGGGCAATGTGCTCGGAGCAGCCTATGCTTGTGTTTGTAATGTCTCTGCTTGACACCCGCTTGATCTACGAGGCTGTTTTGGTTTGTTTTGGCTCGGTCGTTGCACTGCAGCTGATTGTACAGTCAAAGAAGTATTACATTTAGGCCTGTCATGGATGATTTTCTCCCCCCACCGAGTAAAGCCGGAGCGATGATGGCAAAATTAAATGGAATTGAATTGATAAAATGCGGTTTATAAAGAGCACAAAAGTAAGGACACAGCCATAACAGCAGCTATACACTTCTAAGCAAAGTCTTTGATCGTTTATAAGCGTTCAGCATTGACATCTATTAGAATAGAAATAGTGTAAGGAAAAAGATGTCAAAATTTGAGACATTTTAAAGAAGCTGCCTTCCATTTGACGACGTTGAGATAATCTCACAGAGGAAAGAGATAACAGCCTTAACACTGCAAATGATTGAATATAATGAATGCATCTGAAATTATTCACTGAACGAAATGCAGCCACGTCTCACCGGATCAATAAATGCAGGAACACATTACAATGAGGTTGCTTAGGAATACAGCATGTACCTAATACTAAATCAGCCTCAATAACTAAAATGCATGGCTATCATTACAAAGTGATGACATGACAAGGTATCGAGTGTAAGAATATATTTGAATTTATATTTTTGGGTGAACTTATCATTTAATTGAAACCGTCGCTATCTCTTCACCCACATGCTGAAGTTTCGTAGTCCACAAAACATTTCTGGAGCGTCACACAAAACAGCGTCGCAGCATTCTGCTAAACAATTGAAGCAGATGGAGACTTGTTATAGAACATCACAAAAAAAACATCAAATGGCTTATTACAGTTCCTGTAACAAAGTCTCCAGAAGCCCTGGCACCCCAGACTGATTTGAAAATACTTTATTTAAGCCTTTTTAAGAAAGAAATCTTCACTATAGCTGCTAGGCTGACTTTCCATCACCACAAGTGTGAGTCGATAATGAAATTTCATTTTTGGGTGAACTTGTCCTTCAAGACTGACCATGCAGATACTAGATAATGGGAAACAAAAGAAAACACAAATAATATACATGCAGGCAGCAGCAGGCAGTTGTGGGGTGTAAGGGTGGACAGCTTCCTTTGGGACAGGACAATAGAGAAGTGCATTAACAGCTTCTGTCTCGTGTCCCAGCAGAGGTGTCAGCTTCGTGGCATTGTGTTTAGCCTCCTGGCAGCGTGACCTTGTCTCACTGAACAGTGGCTATTAATTAGCCAAGCGTGTGTGTGTGTGTGTGTGTGTGTGTGTGTGTGTGTGTGTGTGTGTGTGTGTGTGTGTATGTGTGTGTGTGCTGGCGGGTAATAGGTGGGTGGCTGGAGGGGAAGAGGGTGTGAGTGGCATCGGTTCACAGTCTGCCTGCCTGCCTGCCTGCCTGCCTGTCTATATACGATCAATGAGCTGGAGGAAGGTGAGGAGGAAGGGCGGGAAGGGCGGATGGTGCTTTGGAATCGAGGCATGTCTGTGAGGGCATTTTGACATTAAAGAGCTCTTTGAGCTATATGTTGCGGCCGTGCTTCCTCTTCCTCCTCTCGCCTCCTTACACAGCGTTGCCTCCCAGTGTTTCTGCTTCATAGATGATGATGTGCCTTGTTGGGCTTCATAGCTCCACTGGCGTGTGTGTGTGTGTGTGTGTGTGTGCGTGCTACTGTCTTACCCTGCCCTTGGCCGAGGCTCCAGAAAACATGAAGTCATGCTGAGCAGACTCTGTGAGCGAGTGATTTCTCTCTACTTTGCTCTGATCGACATCTAGCCGGCACAAAAGCCTCTCTGCTGCGCCCTCCCCCCATCTCCCCACCACGGCCTCCTCTTTCAATCCGTCCCGAACTACTCTTGCTCAAAACCCGTCTTTCTTTCATTCCCACCTTCCTTCCATCTACTTCATGGTCTTAATTCAATCTGCATAACCTCAACCCTTTGTCTATCTTATTTTGTTCTTATCTTCCAGATCCGTAGCCATTTTCTTTTTAATCAGCAAAGCAAAATTAGTCATGTAAGGACCCTGACACACCAGGCCGAGATTGTGTCTGGAACTACAAAGTTTTTAAAAATGGGTTAGGGTTAGGGTTCTCCTCTTGCTTTCTGCTTGCACAACCAGTGCCAGTGCTGTTAGCAGCTTTCTATCAGGCATATTCTTAATTAAAACTGGGCTAATTAGAGTGGTGTAAAATTGGTCTGTAAAAGCTGCTTTATCAGAACGCACTTTGTTTAGAAGCAGGTCAGGGTCCTCTGGTTTCTGATTATTAACTAAAGAATGCAGAATAAACAAGCGAGTTGGCCATCAGCTGTAGTTTCTGTGATGTGCTCGAGAGAGGCTTTTTAGCAAGGATACAGATGATGCGAGCCAACACAACGTTCAGCCTCCATCGCCGTTGGGTCTTTGATGTCGGTTTGGTGTATCTGGGCCCCGAATCTTAGTGTCCCTCTTTCACATCCAAAACTTTCATCCACAATACAATTTTGATGAAAAACTCTCATCAAATAATTTGAATTCAGTTAAATAATGAATGATATATTCATGTCCCACAGAATCATGAATATCCTGGTATGATTCCTTCACTGACCTAACAAGAGATGAATGGACCCTTCTGGTCTACAAAGCGATGCCATTGCTGAAGTGATTTAAAGCTGAATGCATTGTAATGGTCAGCAGAGGGCAATTCCACTGGTTCCAAAAAGAAGTCCGACCCACTTCTCACTTGATTTCATACCTCAGTTAGCACTATCCCAAGGAGTTTATGGCCTCAATCGCATGTCTCAAGTCTATTTCGATAAAGCATGATGTTAATTCTCTCCACATAATGAACCATTGTGATTTTAATGACCTTGTGCCACCCTGAGAAAAAAAATCTTCCATATTTTGTTTTATTTATATAACTACATTTTGAACTTTACCTGAATTTTTCTATTCTTTGCTACTCAATATTATTTACTCCCCCACATTGCTCTTGCACCTATAGTCACTTATTTATTAGTTATTAATAATAGTTATTTGTCTATTACAATATTAGACGCAAAACACACAGTTAGAATTTAAAATAAGTATCGAGTACAGTTAGTAGCACAGTTAAATTCAGCTCCAGTTCAGTCAGCTCCAACAATAAAATGTTCTCTATGTTAACATATCAGTAATAATATTCCCATTGAGTACACTTACTTTTGATACATTTTACTGGTAATACTTGTTACTTTCATTTAAGTTCCATTTTGAATGCAGGACTTTTACATTCTGTTTTATTGCTACTTTTACTAAAGTAAAGGATCTGGATAATTCTCCCACCACAGGGGAAGAGCATGGGGAGTCTAGCGCCTGGCTAGCAGATGTATCGTATTCAATAAGTTCTGACACATCCTAAATTGAATTCTTCATTTTAGAAGTGCAATCATTACATCTGTCCTCTCTGCTGCCAGTTCACATGCAGTCTACGATACAGCTCCAACAGACAATGAGAGTAATAGTGTCTACTCTCAATGTACAATTTGAATTGAATCCAATTTGGTTCTGATTGACAGTGACACTTGAAATTATTTATAACTTTATTCAAACAGCAGTTAAATAATGTATCAGATAGGCTGCTGTTAAACCACTCTGCCGGACACCCATTAAACATGTTAAAATGTTAACATTATTGATTAATGTTCTGCAAATTTGTAAACACAAACACAGTCACTGAAAGTCACCCATGCGACAGAATTGCTTTGAATTTGTTTGCACAACACAGTCACTGTGCTCTGTACTCTCCCTTTGCTGCAGGCTTTCAATGTTATCGTCATCTGACTTTCAGTGTGATTCTATTTGAGTCATACAGTATAATCACGTGTTTTCACAACCTTCGGTTTTTCAACTGATTACTCGAAGCAAACTGTATGCAGTGTTTAGAAACACACCCATCTCCTCTCAGTCTCCAGTGCCAGCCAGGGTATCTGGTCAGCCACCAGCAGGGCTGCAAGACGACCATCAGCCCCACCCGCCCTCCTGCCAGCCTGCTCTTGCACGACAGCTGCTACGATATAGTAGCTCACCTCGTCCAGAGAGCAGCTCCACGTTGGGGGTGGAGTTGAGGCTGGCTTTGCATCAGTGCGTGTGTGCATGTGTTTAGTAGATGTCCTTCAGCACTAAGCACATTGGAGGGAGATGTAAAGAATGCTAATGAAGTGAATCACTAGAGTAAGGACTGACTGGCATACATACACTGTATCAGTTTGCGCGTGTGTGTGTGTGTGTGTGTGTGTGTGCGTGCGTGCGTGCGTGCGTGTGCGTGCGTGCTCTCCAATGCATTTGAACACCCTGATGTTCGCTCTCTCTGAAGTCAAGTGAAGAGAGATCAAGTGAGAAGTGGGCGAGCCAAGGTTAAGCACAGGAACACAGTTATGGGCTATGCATTTTAATTGAGGCTTGAGCAAACACTCTGCACTTCCCCTAAATGGCCCCCTGTGATGGATGACAGGAACCGGTGTTGTCTATTTTTCTTCTCAAGAGGAACTTTTGTGTGAGCGGCAGTGTGTCTGGACACAAAAGGCCAGGCCAGCCAAAGTCCCAGCTCCTTTAAGCTTTATTGACTCCTGGCACTGCACACCAAGGGAGAGTGTTAGAGAGAAAATGAGTTACCTTGGTACACATCTCCAGTGCATCTGCTATGCGCTTTCAGTGTGCCCGTGTTTTGTGTGGAAGAATCTGCCCTCCAAAACACACCACTGTACACCTGTACAGGCAAACTGACAGAAATATTTTCTTTCCTGTGAAGATCTAAAAAAAAAAAAAAAAGAGTCATTTAATGTTCTGTATTTTCAAATTGATGGAAGGGTGCAGCCTGCACATAAACTAGCTAAAGTGAGTAATCAATTCAGTGTTCCTGTAACAGAGTGTAACAAATTGCAAAAAAGAAGTGTATCAGTTGTTTGCTGCATTTGTGTAATGTTAGCAGAACGGAAAAGAACAGAACCTGCAGTTATTCTCTCTTTGGAGCATTAATGCATTGTTACAACACAGTTGCCCCGTGCCATTAGCTGGATCCACTCAATCGGATATTACATTTTTGGTACTCAACATGTTCATAATATGAACACAGTAATTTGTCACTTTATGGCAAAACGGCACTGTAGCGGTCTATAGTAGTTCACACCTCAAATGTAAACCGTCAGATTGAATGGTGGAATATACAATACCTTAAGTCAAAATACTGAGAATCCAGCATAATGGCCTCTTTGAGTTAAATGATGTATTACGTTACCTGGATTATTATTTCTGATGTACTTAACAGCATAACAATGTTGTAGCTGTTAGATCATTGTATTGATTTTATATCCGCTGAGGTAGTTTTCAATTTAACAATGTGTCATCTTTTACAAACAAGTCAAATCTACATGTAAATGTAAAATTAAGTGGAGTAAAAAAACAAAAAACATTGTGCTTGCAAATCATCTTTGTTGCACAACATTGATTTCTCTGTTCTATCAGGAGGCAGCTTGAGGGAATAAGGTATCAACTCTCTCTTTCTCGCTGCCTTTATAAGGGTATTTTCCTCTAATGTGGGTACGACGAGAACACTCCATCGTGCTGTAAACCGCCTGGTGACTGCTGAGTCTGACCTGTGGCTCCTTGACTTCACAGAGAGCTTGTAGTGGGAGCCATAACCCCACACTGCACTGGGGATGCTGCATAGTTCCACGGGCCTCTGTGGTGGTGTTAGAGGAAGAGCATTTTAATATGGCTGATGAAGGAAAATAAAACATAGAGCCTTTGTGTAGTTGTGTGTGTAGACGCTATGGCTGGCACTTCTATATATTTTTTACTACTGACTGAAAAGTGTCCATAACGGTGAGCATAAAAAGAGTCACGCCCTGAATGTTGGCACTGAATGCTTGGTGACAGATCATGTTGTGCTTCTGTATCTTTTGCCAGATGGCAGCAGGGCGAACAGACAGACAACAGACAGGCTGAGGTGGATATGTTGGTTCTAAATGCACATGGTGAAGGTCCAGGCTGGCTGGGACGATGTCTCTGATCGAGAAATAGTTTCTTAAAGCACTGTACTGTGACCGTGACATGTTGAAAATGTCAACAATAACATTAACTGGCTGATTCCAACATGCTCTTAATACACGGCTACGGATGTTATCAGGCCCAGAGTCTTTACAATACTGTTAAACAGAGTCCACCAGGTGTGTGTAGTGTGCATGTGTGTCTATGTTAAATGACATGACTGAAAAACATGACTACAAAACACTCTTTAACACTAAGAGAACATTTCTGCTGTACTAGAAAGACATGTTTCATGGAAACAGGTACCAGAACTCCAAAGGCATGGTTCAACTCAAAATGTCATTAATCATTCAAAATCAGTACCTAGCATTTGTTGAACTACTAAACCACAGCAATGATGCTGCTGCTCGTCGTGTTTTTGCTGCAGTTAAGAATGAGAGATGGGGCTGTCATTAGTGTGGACACTAAGTAGGATTTGTGCCTGCTCTGGAGCTCTGCTTTGGTTAGAGAAAATGACATTCAAGATGTCTAGTTGTTCCTCAAAAGACAGCTTTTTTTCTTTCATTGTTGAGTGATAAATATCAATGGTCTAATTATAATGAAAGTGTGTCCTTATCATGAAAAAGCTTTCTTCTTCTGACAACATAGACCTTATAAACATGTGTTCCTGTTACAACAGCAGCTCTGCCCTTCCCCCAGGTCTCTACTTTTTAGAGTCAGAAATTAGTGAGACTGACATAGCAATGTGAAAACTCTGAAAATCAGACTGATAACATTCTCGTCAGTGTTTTGCGCTGAGTTATGCGCTTTTCTCACTCCATATTCCTCTTTTCCTGGCCTCTCCTTCAGCCCCTCTGTGGCTCTCTTTAAGATCATCTATTTGCTTTTATCCCCATCTTATCCCCCTTCCCCTCATTCCATTCTCATCTGCCATTCATGTCCTTCCTCATCCCTTTCAGTGTCCTTCACCTCTGTTATCAGTCAGTCCGATGTTTGTTATTGCTGTCACTGACTTAAACATTGTTATTCTTGAGGTAGAAGCCCACAGGGGGGCCCCTCTCCATGAAATAGATTCAGTCTGAGTCTGTCTGCACGCCTTAATGGGGCATCAGCTCTGGATAAATAAAGCCTGTTAAATGGTGGGACACGTCTGAATGGCTACAACCAAGATGTGATGGAGATGAAAGAGGGGTTTGATATGGGAGGGGGCTTCTTGGGGTTCAAATATTAATAGAAGCAGATGAGTGAGACTGATGAAAAATTACGCCATTTGGGTAATAATGACCATTCCTTTTTCAGAAGGTGACCTGCAGTGGTATGTAGCAATGGAAATACTTTCTATATCTTATATCAAACAAACTCTTTTGCTGCACACAGATTGTACACAGAACAGTTGCAGTAGCAGTGAGGCAGGCCAAAAACTCACAAACTGGGTAGTGTCTCAAAATTACTCTTCACTACAAACTAACTGGGGTGGAAGCAGAGAGGGGTAATGAAAGTAGAAGGCAGCGCAGGTCTTGTCTGTTGACTGTTCAGCTGTAGTGCTGACTGTCAGGGAAGTCAGCTAAAATACTTTTGAACCAGTCACTGGCGAAACCCCCTCTACCTCTGTTCACTGTGACTGAGTGTTCGGCTGACAGAGCTGTCAGCCCGGCAGGAGGGACACTCTGTGGTGTGCTAGAATTTTATAAGTGAGCTTCTACTTAGTCTGACTGTGAAAATCCAATGTATTCATTTCACAGATGATGAACAAAGGCCTTTAAGAAGTACTTCGCCGCTGGAAAGATGGCCCTTGCATACAACTGGGCTGTCTCTGCAGTAGAATGAGACAAATACATTATTTTTTTTTAAATTGGTGCTACATGACCAGAAAAAAAAGCAACAAAAAAAGTTAGGGCTGTGGGCTCTCTCCCAAGATCTGTCTATACTCTTTTTGTCGATGGATGCATGCTTAAAAAATGCAGAACAACAATCAGTTGATATAATGGCCCTACATCTACCAGATGACATGTTTTGGCATATTTTTGCAGTAAGAAAAGTGTTCCCTTTTAACGGACACTAAGTGGGTAGGGGAGTGAATAACATAGTTATAATAATTGTGGGTAAGGTTATAAAAGGTGTTTATCAAACGGAAAAAAAATCACAGAAACCAGTATGCAACAGAACAAGACTTCAGCCTCATCCTAATAACCACAGACATGTAAACAATATAACATTGATCATCTCATTACAATGCAATGTTCTGCTTGGAAACCTTGGGTTCATGTTGATGTTCTTTATAGGCTCCACACACCTAAGCACTGTTACAGGCTCAGTAAACCCCCTCAGGACAAAGGCACTTCCTAATGGCTGTGGCCCCTACAGCAGGACGGTGGGGCTTTACACACAGCAAACAAAAACGCTCAAGAATGAAATCAAAAGTTCAAGGTGTTAACCTGGCCTCAGATTCCAGAGATCCTGATCCAATCAAACATCCTTGGGCTGTGCTAACGCAAGTGTGATCCATGGAGGACCCACCTCGCAACCCACAGAACTCAAAGGCTGCCAGCGCCCCTGGTGCCAGACACCACCTTCTGAGGTCCTGTGTCCATGCCTTACTGGGTCAGAGCCAAGTCTGATCCAGAGTGAAGCAGCTGTGGATCAGTCTTGTTATAGCATGTCCCATGAATGTTCAATCACATTGAGATCTGGGGAATTTGGAGACCAGTTTGATGCACTGAGCTCTATCTCATATTCCTTGAGCCATTCCTGAGCTGTTTTGCAGTATGACAGGTTGCGTTGTCCTGCTCTGGGGCCGCTGCCATCTGGAAGGGCCATTGACATAAGGGGATGTACTTAGTCTGCAACAGTGTTTGGGTGTGTGTTGGGTGTCAAAGAATAGCTTCATGAATGCCAGGATACAAGGTTTCCCAGCAGAGCATTGCATTGTAACGAGATGATGTTACTCACTTCACCTGTCAGTTGTTTTAATATCATGGCTGATTAGTATATTAACAGAGTATGGTCAGTAACTGTAGGCTTAGTGCTTACATTCTTTCACTTTCTATTTTCACGTGAAAAAAAGGGCCGCTTTCAAAGCCACATGGGGAATGCTGTCGCTGAATGCTTACCAAGACCCCTTTTTAAAACAGTCTTCCCTGACATGATTCATTTTACAAGCTCTGTAGATTGGCAGTGCTACCTATTTTATTTATCGATGCAACTGAAGCTAGTAAAAAAGAAGTCACAAATTCAGCTCTGTATCTCAGGTGCACTCTACATGTAGATTAGTGACGCTTTCTCACTGGTCTTTCACACAAACACCGATCTTTTATGCCTTTTTTCAGTTTGGTAATTTTGAAGGGCAGCTAATCAGCTAAGCCCAAAAATGTCTGTCTTGTCTTTTTTTTTTTTCGCTTTTTTTTCACTGACTTAAATTTGACTGATTCACATATTTTGTAATAGCTAATATAAGTTAAAAGTGCATTTTAAGACTTAATAACACAATATTATTAGACTTTATGCTATATTATTATAACTGCCAAGCATTTGGGGAAAGCTTTGGCCAACATGACATGATTGAATGACGACGCGCTCAGAGGCTTGAGACAGGTCAGGTGATGAGGCGGTGGGTGGGGAGGGGTGCTGAGGGGAGGAGTGAAAGACAAATTGATGAAAAACCACTGAGTAAAAGACAAGAAAGAGGGAAGGGAAAGAAGAGTTGTTTGGCGAGGATGAGGGGGGTTAGGGTGGGGTTTGTGCATAATTACATTTTCTCTTCTGAGCAGTATTGGGAATCAATAATGTAATTCATAGAAAAGCCATAGAGCTGCCTCCCATTGACATTCACAGACATGAGCCACGCTTACATCCCAAGGAATTAAAACAAGAAGATGGGGGAGGAGGGGAAGGATAGGGGTGGGGTGGAAGGTTGCTTCAGTGTCTGTCATTGAAACAAAGACTCCCTCATTGTTCATCCTGGGCCTTTAAATCTCCACCACACTGCCTTGCAAAAATCTTGAGACTTTTCCATTATGACATTACTGACATTGTCAGCAACGGCTGGCGTCCATATGGAGACAGCTGAGTCTGTTCCCACTGCTATTCAGATATCACACACAAACACTCCTCACCGTGCTCACGTGATCACAGCTGGCCATTGAGGTCAGATGTGAAATGTCAGTTCCTCCTTCAGGAGCTGCAACAGTAGATTTATAGTGGGCTAAAGTGAGATTCCCCACTAAAACCCAGCAGCACATATCCAAGCGTGGCAGTATGACAATGAAAGTGGCACCCTTGGTTGGTTGTTGCACTATTTAGTGTTGCTAAAGATATTACAATGGCACAGCCTAATGAAACATACTTTTGAATGGTAAGTTGGAGTGACACACTTGGCAGTTGTCCACTTTTAACGTTGAAGGTGGTAGAATGTGAATGCTCCATTAAGAGTAAATGACATTCTTTGCATGGACGGCCAAAGGAGGAAAAGGCTTAGTGTATATGCAATGCAAAAAGAAACTATTGAATATATATTAAATTGAATCATGTTGGCATGCTTAATTACTCTTGCCAAATAATGGCAAAGAAAAAAGAAGAAAAAAACCTCCTTGACTTATACTTGTAGTGGAAAGTTAAAGGGGGCCTTCAGCATGTCTAAAATAGATTCCAGTCATTTCCTTTAGTATGATTTTTGTCCTATGAAAGATCTTTAAAAGGCCAAATCACTGAGCACAGTGGAGCCATTAGGAGAGAAGCTGTCAGAAATCCTGTCCTCCACTTTAAAGAAGCCAACCATTCCGTCTCTGCCTTTTCTTTAGCAGGGATCAAGAAGGTCTCTTAGCCCGAGAGGAGGCGATTTAAAGCTTCAGACGTGAAACCGACTGATGGATTCCAGATTTTCTTTATTTGAACAGTGCACTTTCAATTGAAATGCAGGCAAAATTATATTCTAAAAAATGCTAATATGTCTGTGAGAAGAGCTTTTATATTTTTAAAACCTTTTTGACCCTCGAGACTTTCACTACTATTTAATCAACGCAACAGCTATATAAAATGTAACCATGAGTGCAACCTTGTAAACCTACTCAGTCTTTAGGCATCCAGCTCCTGCTTTTTTTGTAAAAACTTCATACCTAAATCACAATGTTGCCTTTCTACTGATCATAGTACGGTTTCCCCATGTTGGGCATCCTTAGCAGAAATGTACATTTGGTTTTACATTTTGTCAGTTGTCCATGTTCCCTTTAGCCTTCAAGTTCAGCACACTTTACAACTTAATTTAACACATTGTCATACATGTACCTAAACACTGAAAGGTTAATTGCCAGAAACTCCCAAAATGACATGCATCAGCATTCTTAAAATAACATGACTGTTGCAGCGTAACAGCAACACACGTTGTACAGCCACAGCTTGATTAGGTGAAGGTACTTAAACTTGGTGAGGTGTAGAAAGACATTGGGATTTGGGTTAAACATACCTATGTTTCATTATGTATGTGACACAATTTCACTCCACTCCAAGTTAAAAGAAGTCCTGTGACCTCTTCCCTTTACACACTTTGCACTCTTTATACTACTTCTCCTCACTTCCTCCTTTGCTGTGGTAATAATCACTATAGCCACTAGAGGCCGAAAAAGAAACGTAACCATGGGTCATGCAAAGCTGCATTAATTTTCAACTAATATGGTTGTGTTTTTTTGATGAGGACCAGGTAGCACTCACACCACAAGTATAACATTTTATTAAGCACTAGTTAGAAGGGGCACCATCTCCATTGATTAATTAATCGATTCATTGATGAATTAGGAGGAAAAATAATCACATCAAATGAATCAGTCTTATATCTTAAAGTTGTAAATTCTGATTACATTGACCTCCATCTCTGTCATAAAGGAAACACAAATACAAGGATTTAATTCAAATTATTTATTGAACAACTAAGGGACATGGATGATGAATAGGGACCACTAAACATATATACATATGTACACATACAACTAGCATGGATGAATGATAAGGCATGAATGAATTAAACATTTAGGGACAGCTTTACCAAAAACAGTTCATAAATGCAAAAAGAGGAATACTTAAATAAGATCAATAAACGCAAAAATATTTTAGTAGCACTGCATCAACTGTCAGACAGAACACATGAAGATGATGATGATGATGATGATGAGAGGGGCTTCCCGGGGAGCACCGAGCATGGCAAGCCACAGAGACAGCCAGACGACAGCCGCTGTACAGTAGGTTCAGTGGAGAAGCTGGTCTTTCTTCTTCAGGGTGATGAATCCAGGCTCAGGCAAGGCCTAGCTGAGGCCACATAGGAGACACAGCATGCGTTCTCTGGTCGTGTTGCATTCAGTGACAGGCTGCAGAGTTGGGATGCATGGAGCCAAAATGTCTTCAAAAGATTTCATTATGGAGCTTTCTTCAGCTCTCAGTAAAAAAGGAATTTTAAAAACCAACATCCATAGCTAGAGGCAGTACAGCTAGAGCTATACTGACAACAGAGTAACAAGTAACATAACAAATAAACATTTTCGTTTCTGGGATTCTAGGATTATATAGCAGTGGAGGACATTTAAAATAATAATGATATCTCAAATCATAATTGAATCATACTGGTTAACATTAAATACACACATGTGGTACAGGCATTTCATTGTCATTGTGTTAAACGTTATTACCAAAACTCATCAGATAGCAGAGGTTGGAATCCTGTAAATTAGCAGATTTTGAAGCAGAGTTTAAACATATCAAAGTGGTGTTCTGAATGAAAATAGGAGGAGAGGAGCAGGACAATACACACTCAAGGAGGAATGTTCGTCATTCTCCACTTTTTACGGCCCCAGAGAGGTCTAATGGTCCATTTATGTGGATGTATTCCCTGTCTGAAGAGCAAAGAAAGTCATTACTATTTAAAGGTGGTCGGATGAGTCTAGATTTATCAGGTTTGCTCCTTGTATTTCTTGACCTTCTTCCTACTTAAGGTCAGAGGTCATTGGGTCTGAATGTGTCTCTGTGAACTCCAACACAGGTACAGGAAGCATTTTGATTCAAGCGTCGCAATGTTAATGAAAGAAATTAGTTTCTCTGTGTATTCCTTTGCGCCGTCCGCTACAACAGGCTCACTTCATTGTATGCCCAGAGACCTAGAGAAGTAGAGACACTCACTCCTGTGCTCCATTAAAATCAACCGGTCCAAGGTTTTCTAAAGACTAGGGTATTGGGTCCCTGTTTGTAATCCAGGATAACCTCAAACCCAAGGTACAGTTTTCAACATCATTCATTAGACCAAGGGGCTTGGTACACAAGAAGGACTAATTTAATCATCACAAGTGCATTAACACATAATGTGAAGATGGTTTAGAATAGAATAGAATAGAAATACTTTATTGATTTCTATTCTTTCTATTCTTCTATTTCTATTATTTGAAAACCCAATAGTATGTATCATTTTTAACTGTAGAGAATGACCCTAAATCTAACTATTCAGAGAACTGTCTAAATTAGAGCTTTTCATTAATATTGCTCAAGGTATACTGCATAAACTGTGAATTACACTAATATTTAGAGCAGGCCTTCAACAACAGCTAAAGCTGACATTTATCTTTATGTTTCCCTTCAGTAGTTTTGTCTCTGCTCCGTATTTTGTATATTCTGATGAACTTCTAGTTCTGTTCTACAAGAACTGGTGCTGAGGACGAAGGTTTTCAGTATGTGTGGTCAGTTTACTAGACAGTTAAGGGCCACAGTGCAGTGATGCACCATTGTGATGTTATTATGAGGAAGCTTGCGTGGTAAGGCAGCTGAGGACAAAGTTGAATGTCATCCTGCCCAGCAGGTATCCACGCAGGGTGGTCGAATGCTGCTTAAGCTCTGCTGCAGTTTATGCTAACCTGCCTGTCCCTCTGCTCCCCTCCCCTACAGCGCTGACAGGAAGCCAAGCCAAGTCCCAAGCCCCTATCCAAGGCCTTCGCAGAGTCACGGCCGGCGGGACACGACACCGGAGAGCAGCCACCGAGGAGACCTACTGGGCCTACTCAGGTGAGTTTCCGTGTTTTTTTGGAGAAAAACAGTCTTTCCAATGTGGAAATTGTGGTGAACCCTCAAATGTTTAAGCAGGGTTTCCACACGCAGAATTAGGAAAGCCTGACCTTTTAATATATCTAATGTCTGGGGAAATTATTATCTCTTGCCTAGAAAGCTGTCAGTACTACTGAAACAGCTGGCAGCTACAAGGGTTTAGTTGAACTTCAATTATTGATTGGTAAAATATTTTGAATGGGAGACTATTGAGAGCTATTGAGAGGCTCTGGACCATGGTTGCCAAGTGCATTTTATTATAAGCAACAAATAATAGCAGTCGCAGGCTGTGTTTCTTGAGGGGGCTTTTTTCTCAAATGTAGTCTCTCCTTTGGGCTTGCTCTGATGTCTCCTATCTCCCTGGTTAACAAAGCGATGAAATCATCTCTTTACGCAGGTGAGAATGCAGTGTCTGATGACTAATGATGTCACTGAAGTCCCTAGTATTGGTTTATATTACTTTGTTACTGTTAAAAGCAATATATCAGTTACCCCAACGGTGTTCACCGATACACTTAGTCAGTTCATTATATGCAACGTCATTGTCAATACATACACTGTGCATGCAGTGTAAGTTGATCAAGTGGCCTCTCACTCCACATTAGGGAAAGTCAAGTGCTTTGGGCTTCTTTTTCAAAGCCAAGTCGCTTCTCTGTTTTCATAGACCTGGTAGACTTGTTTTTCCTGTGAGCTCTAGCAACATTGCTCCAGACACCTATTGAATACACTCCAAGTCACATTCGCATTGGGTTAGGTAGTTGTGCATGTAGAGCAATGCCCCTCTGATAACAGTCGCTGAACATTTAGGAGCAACTTCTCATATGTCATCCCAGAACTGGGATGCAGGTCTAATACCTCAGAACAAGAAAAGAGTCAAACTCTTAACATGGTTTATTGACATGGTTAAAGAATGTAAAAAACATGTAAAAAAAAACAACAACAACAAATTCAAAAGCAATCTCAGCATATGATAAACAACAACACAAAAATAGTCACCATGGGCCCAAAGCCATCATCCACAATATGTTAAAGGGACAATGTCATGGTGGACACAGTATTTTTCTCATTGAGACCAGGAAGAGCAAAGGTTTTAAGCAAAAAACAAATAAATAATAATGGATAAAGTATGTACTCCACAACATTTGAAATGCTAAAAATGTTCTGGAGAGAATGTCTGTAAGGGCCTGAATTATTGTAAACGCTTAAAAAGTTATTATAGTATGGGAGTTATTTTTCCCAACTGCAGATACATTTTTAAACAGGCCTGTATTTGAGACATTTGCTGTTAATGCAAACATTCCTTCCTCCGAGTGTCTCTTTTCCAATAAAACATTATTTTCTACTAAATAAGAGCAGTTTCTACCACTTCCAGCCTTTTAAAATCTCTGTTAAGGAAACGTCAATAAAACTCAACATGTCACATTAAAGGACTAAAGATTTTACTGGCTTTACGGTGGATTGTTGCAGTTTAAAAAGCCTGATTTCACAGAAGCTGAAGTTTGTCATTTGATGATTTTTGTTTGCATTCCACCCGCACGCTGCATGTTTATTCTGCTGTCATGCAGAACATCAGGGAATTGCCTTGCACGGTCTTTACCAATCAATATTTGCTGGGATGCGAGATGTTTGTGTTGCTCATGTCTTCATCTCCACAACCAGAATACAGGAAGTAAGGCTCAATGTTTTGTAAAAGGGCTATATTGGTGAAGACTAGATCAATTTGTGGAAAACTTTGTGGAAAAGGCAGTGGCTGGATGTTAATTGTTTGCAATCATGAAATTGCAACTTCCTGGAGGGACTGATCAAAAACCTAACTGGGGCTCAAAGTAAATAATCTCCTCCTTTCCTTGGAAGCCTTTAACTTGTAACATCTGTGTTTCACATTTAACTGTGTAGTTTAATTGATAGTATCTAACTGTAGCAGTTGGAGGGAATTAACGGCCAGCTTTTATTTTATTGTACCAGCCAGTCCACCAACTATCACAGTGAATACCAGCTTTCAGTTCAGACTATATAGTGGGTTTAAGGCCCCTGGTTTAGGGTGGTAGAGATTTCAGTATGTGGAAGGCTTCACAAGAACAGTAAGACAACGTTTTGTGATTTAGAGCATACTGTGTGTTGGTGTGTGTGTTTTAGACTGAAAGCATTTATGTGCCACTGTCAATGCAATATGTTTGCCTTTCCTCTTTCTGTCGCTTGCCCGTCTCTTGTTTCTTACTCTCTCAGCTGCTCCTCTCCTCATCTCTACTCGGTGCTCTTCTGGCCTCGAGGCGTCTCCGGGCCTTTTTTTTATTTTACCAGTGCTTCAGAAGAGAAAAAAGGCACTTCCGCTGTCCCTTTAGAGCCTTTAGTTTTTCAGAGGGACAGCATTAATCTTTCACCATGCAAGCCCCAGGCCACAAATGATCTTTTAGTTTATTTATTTCAATATTTCCGCTGGCTCGTCTAACCCTAATTGGTCGCCCGTTGTGCCTTCAAGAGCGCAGGAGCTTGTGGGTAAAAACAGAGCCAGTGACAGTTTCACTTAGCGTTGCTGCTGCTGATGCTAAGATCTACCGATGCTTTCCTGCTGTCCCCCCACAACGTTTGACCGCAGCTCTTACATAAGATGCTGATGTAATGGTGGGTAGGATTCAGGCAAGTGAGGAAAACAATAGAGACACGGCAGGATGTTTTATTTTTATGTCATTGTAAGAGCCACAGGGAGTAAAAGTTCTATAAATTGTTGTTGTTTTTTTTCTTTTTCTTTGCCGGTATTACATAAGGTTGGCACATGACTGTACACATCACTGTCATGACAAAAACATACATGTTAGAAACGCATTAACACAAACGCTACACAGTTTAACCTAAACTCACCAGTCACTGGGAGGTGAACAAAGGGTGACACTCATTATCATTAATACATGGTCAATTTCTAGTCAGTTGATCTTTTTTAATAGTTTAGTTTTTTCACTGTTAACAAACAATGATATGTTTTATTAACCGTATATCAAGCAATCCAAAAGGTTTATAAAAATGTGTTGCAACTTTAAACAGGATTCTATTCTTCAATAAACAGGAGCTTAGTGAATGGTTTACAAAGCATGTAGTTTTTTTCTTGAAGTAAAATAACTAAAGGTTCATTAACTTTTAATTTACTATCTATTAATGGTGGTTATCATGAAGTGTTATTGAAATAAGTTGAATTGACATAAGTCAGAAATTGTTAGTTTTGTATTTTCATTGGTTTGTAAAGTAATCTAATAGAAAGAGCAAAGTGAGCTCAACTTGGTCAAATGACATGAAAAGTCCTTTACATTCCTACACTCACTTCCATTATAGATGTTCGCTCACCTCTGATGACTTCTCCAAAGTTTCCTAAACTTCCATCTCTACTAATTAGCTTGTTCTAATCGCATCCTCCAGAGGTCTGACAAACTCCATTCAGGACCTCAGGGGCCCATGGCTGTTCTGCCCTCTGCATGATCAGAACGGCAGATTAAAACCCAGCACAATACTGAAAAATCAAGAGTTATCTGGGGACGGCCCCATACCTCCAGAACGACAGAGACGAAGATACAGAGAAGTGACAAGTATTCACACTGTCCCCCTGTGCCTATCGTTACCACTAGTGTGGTAGCAGTAAGTGATTTTGCGCTTAGTTAATTCGGGATAATAAAAAATGTTTTAATGATTTTTTAGAGTGGTGGATGATGTAGAAAATTACCATTTTCAATAGTAGCAAATTGTGCTTTCATTTCATAGTTTTGGCAATATAGCAATTTCATTTAAGGTGATCTGTACCTCCAGTGCCGGCCCAAGCCTTTTGGGGGCCCTAAGCAGAATTTGATTTGGGGCCCCGCTGCCACCACAGCGGAGTCACTTGTGCTTGACAATTATTGACACAAATGTCACACTATAATGTTACATTATAATTTGTATTAAAACAGTGACAGATTATGAATGCCTACTGTCCTATTGGGCACAGATGCATAAGGACCCCCCTACCTTATTTGTATGAAAGTTTGTGCACATGGGGGAAAATTCTGAATTTGGTAGATGTGATTTCCTTAATCATCTTGTCTTGAATTATTCATTCATTTATTGTCACTTATTTAATTTATTTAATATGTAAAAAAAAAAAATAGATTATTTTTTCTCAATTGGAAGCAGCTGCTTAGTTCACTTATTTCTCGGGCCGGCCCTGTGCACCTCCAACACATTCTCATCCCAACTTGTCATATACAGCAGCTTGGTCAGTGGCTCTGAGCTTCGAACCTTGATGCTCTACTTACCCCTCTTGCATCAGTTTTGCACATGCATGTCTCCACAGTCAATTTACACAGATAAATATACACCATCCAGTTAGATTTTAAAAATAAAGCTTGCTGAGAAACATTTCACACATCATGAGTTTTGGACTGCAAACATTGTGAGTCACTGTTTGGTTAGCTTTAAGGATCTCACAAAAAGATCATGCTTTTTTGTAGTCAACATAATCTCACTCTTCGACCTTGTTATTTGGCACTTCAAGAATTGACACCATAGACCTGAGGCAAAGGGCCACTGACCAAGCTGCCATATTTGACCCATTGTAAGTAAGGACCAACTGGTTTTGCGTAATACAGCACAGTCAGACACTGCAGCAACGATGACTCCCATGCAGGGCTAAATTACATGGATAGATTACACTAGGCAGATTGTATTTTATGCAAATTAGACTTTTGAGGGCTGCCAGAGTCTAGTTTATTAATGGGAAACATTGCATTCCTTTTATATTCATTTTATTATTAATTATTTTTAATACAGTATGTTTGTTACATTTAGATTTAGATATTTAAATGAAAAAGTTAAATTGACAGATCATCTTCCAAAGTTTCAATGTGGTGAAACCACAGGACTTTTTCCTGCACATTCACGCTAACCTTACAGTAAGTTTTCATTTTGAGATTTTTTTTTTTTGTTATATTATAAATATATACTGTTTGATAACCAGTATTTAATGTAGACAGTTGAAGAGCATTTCAGTGAGAAAACATCCAATCACTGACTATGAATTTGAATATGGCATGGTGTCACTTATTGCAACAATAAAATGTTGTGATTTTTTAACACTGACATCCTCTCCATAGAAATAGCAGCTGAGGCTCATGGTTGAATACCAGAAAGCCTAGGCCTGGCTTGACTAGATTTGAGCAAATCTGGACAGTCGGTATCTAAAGCTAATCATACAAAATGCTAATTCATATTCTAGTACATATAGAAATGATAAAACTAATGAAGATTTATTGGTGCACTAGTTATTGACTAATTATTGATATTACATTATTGTGCAATAAAGTGACATTGTAATCAGATGAGTCAGAATTATTGTTATGTGAATATAACTTAAAATATATCAGCTGAAAGTCATCATGAGTCCCCAAGCAAAACCTTTTCTTAAGATATGTAATCTAAACATTATAACCCTTACTGTGATATGTGTGGTCCTTTCCACATAATTAAAACTGCTGTGCCAGTCTTTGCAACAGGCTGGCTGTAATACTTGGATGTCAAATTGGTTGACTCTTATTCTCTGGCTGCTGGACAATTGAAATACTAGAGTGCCTGTTTCGAAAGACAACTTGACTAGAAATTAATTTTCAGACCTGTACAATGTCAAGGCTGGCTATCGACAGGAGAGGCAAACCTAATTTGCGTACTCCATGTCGAGCTGTTTTACTATTCAGCACCAGCCACCATCAGAGAGCTCTCCAGCCTTTGTGCTGCAGCCTTGAAGTGGGTAAATGAAGATGGAAATTGATGATATGTTGAAGAGTCATTTTACTCACAAGGGAAAGCAGTTTTACTAGCCCAACAGAAACTGGTGTTGTCTTCACATCTGAAAATGTGAAGACTCATATGAAAGAGCCAACCACCTGATAATAGTTTAGTTTGAACATCTGTAGGGTTTTTAAATGTTTGTCCATCAATCATAATTTAAATTGTACACATAACATGTGTAGAACATAGTGTACCATGGTGCACATACCTCAGCTTTGCAAGCACCTCCACTTCAGCTGCCCCAACAAAAACTCCCTAACTCCAGATCAATCTCAGAACACGTCTACTCTCATCACAAGGGTTAAGACCATCAGTCACAATAGGTACAGCTGTGGGAGCCATCTCCAGCTCTCTCCTCATCCACTGCACACACTGTCAGTTCCTGTCAGTCCACCACGGCACGCCCTTCTCCTTATATCAGAGGAAATCATAGAGAGCAATCTTGTCCTCAAACCCTAATGCAGTTCATGTGCAGACTTACATGAACATCTGCTGAATACTAGTTCATTGTCCCGTCTCTCATTTCAGAAAGTCAGACTCTTGGCTCCCGAATCTGATGTTCATCTCATACCAGTCCCACCCCTTTTTTAACCAAAACATTCAACTAACTTCTCAGTGGAATACTTTACAAATGCCTCTCAAGAAGCCATCCTGAACAGCCTCGCCCCAATCACACTCTTGGCCTAACTTGCATCCTGAAATTGTTTCAAGGGATGCCGGATACCAGCTGCCCATTCCCTCTCTAGATTTCATGCCTTTTCGCTCATTTCATTTAAAAAATATGTTCCCCTCCCACCCAGAAGCTATTTAATTGTCCTTCTGCCTCTCAATCCTACATCTCTATGCTAACTAAAGACTTTTGAAAATAGGAACCCAGTATCCAAGCAAAGTGCTTGGAAATTACTTCCACCATTTTCAGCCTCTGCGTCAATTCTCTGTCACTAGGCTATACTCCTTCCCCATGGTTAACCTTACTGTAGAATTTTGGCTTCCTGCACTCCAAAATGTACCTCAGATTGATCTACCTACAACTCTTGTCTTCATCCCAGTCTTTTTGACATCACCATTCCAACTAAGTCTCTCATATTCACATTCCAGGGAAGTAAAACTGACCAGCTAGAGCTCCGTTCGTGTTTGTAATTGTAAACCGAAAAATCCAAAGCATGGTGTGTAGGAGAACAGAGTCATGCTGAAACAGAAAGTAATATTTGTGTTTGAATAGCCAAGCTAGTCACCAATCTATCAGATTATGTTCCAGTTCAAGCCTGGCATCTTCCGTCAAAAAAACAGATCTGCAGATCAATCTTGGTTTTGTAAAAGAAGGAAGCTATAACATGTTACTAAGACAAGTCAGAGAGGATTTTGATGCTCTGACTGTGGGCCCCTCCTATACAGACAACAAACCCAACAAACCCTTGCTACTGCTGACACTCTGACAGAAAGTGGAAAAAACTGCTGCAGATGCCTATAACTAAGAACCATGAGATTTGTCAGGAGGGCACAGTTTTCCAAAGGGACTGTATATTAAGAGGACAGCTAGAACATTTTTAACAAGAGGTTCACCATTCACTTTTTTAACAATGACGTAAATCGCTGTTTTATCTGAGGCAGCTATTAAAAAGAAGTTCTAAGTTGTCATATCCCTCAGAAGTTTCCACCTTTTTTCTTGACCTTTTTCACAACACAATTTTGAATTTGTACTGCTATTGTTTGAAACTTCAGTTAAATAGAAAAGCTACTGTCAACACATTCAACCTTGCAAAAATGTACTACACCTGCAGCCAAATAATTCACTGGATTTGTTTAATAATGATAATAATCTTCAGTGAGACTCTAGTTTGAAGGGGAAAATATATTTCAGTCAGATGACTCAGCTCTGGTGCTCCATTCTGTAGCTAAGCATGACCTCTGACTCCATTATGGACAGGACCAATCACCCCACAGGAATCTGTACAGCATCTCAGGAAATTAAGAAATATCATCTCCTTGAAACCTCCTTTACCTTCATTGATCTGCATTTCTGACATGTCATGGTGTACAGAGAGGTCTACAAAAGTACCGCTGCAATCACAGCCAATCCAAAACAAAACATGGTGCGTTTGATACAGAGATAAAAACATTGACTTTGTCTTAAAACATAATCTGTGTGTCAGACAAATGCCCTCTACTTGTTACACTTCTCCAAAAAGTATGAAATTGGCAACAAAAATAAGCTCTGTGCAGTTTTTTGATACATGTTTTTTTTTTTCTTTTTTTTTTTTAGCAAGGTAACCTTCATAAATCAAAACCACTTTTATGATGTTTTATTTTGTTATAATTTACATTTAGCAGGCGCTTTTGTCTAAAGCAACTTACAGTTATTCATACACACATTCATACACTGATGGCAGTGGCTGCCATGCAAGGTGCTGAGCACATCAGGAGCAGTTTGGGGTTCAGTATCTTTCCCAAGGACACTTCGACCTGCAGACCAGGAGAATTGAACCAGCGACTTTCCGCTAACAAGACGCTGGCTCTACTCCTGACCCACAGCCGCATATGAATTGAAAAGTGGTAAATAACCCCCAAACTGTCTGATGTATTTTATGTTGTAGTACAAAAGGTTAGAAAAATCTTTGAAGCTTACATAATATCAGAGATTTAAACCAATAAGCCATCCAAAGAACCCCATAGACTAAGAGACAAGGGTACAGGAAGTGAACTACTGTATTTTAGGACTTCCAGTGGCACTCTGTGTTGGTGCAATCACATGACAGACTGTGGTACAGTACTGTGAACAAATACAATAGCACGAGTCAATTAATTATGATACCGCAGACATGTCTGTGCAGTATGTCTGTAGTGTATCTAGTCTGTGAATGGTCGATGTCAACTGTCCCTCCTCCTAATCTTGATTGAACAGATGTAAACACTATCTGGCTTTGATGTCCAGGCCTCTGTAAGGGATGGAAATTCACCTAATGACATTCACATTTGTCAGTAATTTAACAGATGCCCCAAAGGACCGTAGACATACAGAAACATTACATGTTGGTGATCATTTTATTTGACAATTGTAACAAATTAATGTAACTCTGATTTGGCAGATGTGTGTAAAAATAAATTATAGCAGGCAAGGAAAACTAGATATTACAAACATTAAATATATGATCAAAGAATGACTGATTAAGTCTTACAAAGAAAGTCCATAGCACCAGTTTCTAAACTGGTTGCAATAAACCCAATTTGGTTGTTACTCGAGAACTATTCAGGTTCAACAGCCTGACATGATAGATTAGGATACCCTATGGCCCATGGTGTCAAGAAGGGAAAATCTCAGCTACAGCATGACAAGATGTTATTTTAATGAATTTGAATGAAATTTTTAAATATTGTTTTGCCAGTTTAACTGGCATGTGCAGTGCTCTAGCCTTTTCACTTCCCTTGGTCTTTGCTCAGAAGTCAGATGTTTTGCTCTTGTACAAGAATAAGCAGCAGCAGTCCTGAAAACGATAGCAAATTTTCATGATAATAATAATAATAATAGTAATAATGAGAGCATCTCCAAAACTGCAGCTCTTGCAGTGGTCAGTATCTATCAAAAGTCGTCCAAGGAAGGAACAGTTGTGAACCTGCGATGGGGTCATGATCACCAAAGGCTCATTGATGCACGTGGGGAGTGAAGGCTGGCCTGTATGGTCCGATCCAACAGACGAGCTACTGTTGCTCAAATTGCTGAAGAAGTTGATGCTGGTTCTGACTGAAAGGTGTCAGAATACACAGTGCATTGCAGTTTGTTGTGTATGGGTCAGGGTGCCCATGCTGACCCGTGTCCACCACTGAAACCGGCAACAATGGGCACATGAGCATCAGAACTGGAGCACGGAGCAATAGAAGAAGGTGGCATGCGGAGGCAGTGTGATGCTTTGGACAATGTTCTGCTGGGAAATACTGGGTCCATGTGGATGTTACTTACTACGTACCACCTACCTCAGCATTGTTGCAGACCATGTACACCCTTTCATGGAAAAAGTATACCCTGATGGCTGTGGCCTCTTTCAGCAGGATAATGTGCCACAAAGCAAAAATGGTTCAGGAATGGTTTGAGGAGCACAATAATGAGTTTGAGGTGTTGACTTGGCCTCCAATTTCCCCAGAACTCAATCCAATCGAGCATCTTTGGGATGTGTTGGACAAACAAGTCCAATCCATGGAGGCCCCATCTCACACGTTACAGGACTTAAAGGATCTGCTGCTAGCATCTTGGTGCCAGATACCACAGCACACCTTCAGGGGTCTAGTGGAGTCCATGCCTCAACTGGTCAGGGCTGTTTTGGCAGCAAAAGGGGGACTAACACAATATTGGGCAGGTGGTCATAATATTACGCCTGATCGGTGTACGTCATTATATCCATTTGTTGTCCTTTGTTTCTATATTCAGTCCACCAATCAATCAAACTGTCACAGATGCTTGGCTCTGATCATGAACTTCAACACATTTAGAGGACAGAGAGGACCAAGAAAGCTGCTCTCAATCAACCTTGTTACCTCTATACTGCTACTGTCATCACTTAAATGCCCATTGTTGTGTATGTGTATGCACACAGTCTGATGTTTTTGTATGTGCTTGTCGATAAACTGAATGGCAGCAACCCATTGAGCTGTCCGTGCAAGGTGTGAGGGGTAATGCATTATACAAGTACTCTCTGTGATTGCGTCAGGGCTGCGTGTCTAATGCAGGATCAGCCTGACTTGCTCTCTGGGAGAAACGCATCACATTGCATCGATTTGATGCCCTCATAGTCATCATAATATTTCCACATCTCTCTAGTAGTCCTTGAGTAGCCTTGGCCTCTATTGAGGACTCGGAGGACAATATCCATCAAGTTTATGTATCAGATAAGCTTGCTCTACAGTCATGAAAAAAACTAAAAATAGGTCTGTCATTCAGCTGGACGCACTATTGTAGTCAGTTCATGGCTACAGCAATGTCCAACAAGCCAGTCAGTATATGTACATGATTTCGGAGTAACACGATTCATGTTGGTCCAACTTAAATCCAGACTTTTAAAGTCCATGTCAACATGTTGTTCCGACTGAAATCTTGCTAAATCGAATTTCAAAAAGTCTGATCAACACACCCAGATAATGCGGTCGGAAGTCCATTTACTCTTTCATGTTTACGTCTTAGTTGGACCTGAACTGGCCTCAGCATTGACTGTGCATGCACCACGGTCCCCACACTGGCCATTGACCTGGAAGTCGTCTATGGTGTAAATCTGTAGCAGGATAACACAGAACAAAAGAATAAGAACAACGACAAAGGTATTAATACAATATATATCATATAATGTACAGCGCCAAAAAGTGATCCGTGTTTCGTTGTTAGCTGTGCAGCCCGTTTGCAGCTTCATAACTTGTTTGGTATGTGACGTTATAGGCCAACTGGATGAAGGTCAAGTAGCAACTAGCTGAAATGGTGCATATCGCCACCTCCTGCAGTGAAGTAGGACATACTTCCGTCAATAAATCTATTCTCCCCTGGTGCTTGTATACTGGGACAATGGAAGTAGTCCAATTAAATGGCCTAATTGAGCTATGACTGTAGTTTAGCTTAAGTGTGCATGGAAATGTAGTGACTGTCACCAGTAGTTTGCTGTTGCCTGCAAAGAGATAGCAAGCTTTTTGGCCCACTTTGATACCCAACTGGCAAAAATTAGAAACCATCAGTGTCTGTGTCTCTCGTCACACCTATGTTGAATCATTACACTTCTTTATAGTGTAATCACATATGGTATGTAATCAGCAAGCGGTGTGTTAGTAATGATAGTGTTTTTGCCTTTCTTGTACAGTCATGAGTTTGTAAGGGAAATCTGAATATTACATATTTGTATGTTATGTAAGTAGAAACAGAAACATTTTAAACCTCTTCTATTTTCTAAGTTTCTACTAACTGCATCACCACTCTCACTTTGGGCCCTGAACCCGAGACTGAGAAACTTTACATTTGCATGTAAATTCGCATTCAGTTCAGCACACCATATTAAGTAGATGATGCTTTATCTGGTTTGTTAGATGTTAGTGTGAAAGAACATAATCATAAATCAGTTTCCTAATTGGGGTACAAGTGAAAGAAAAATATGTCCAGGCATTGGAATCAAGCCCATAATAATGCATTTGGTGATTTGTAACATCTTTTGTGGCAGGGCTGCAGAAATCTCTGCAAATTGTCCAATATTGAGCAGCATGAGTGGAAACTGAGTGTCGAGGTAACTATCCTCGAATGTCTTCTTTGATGCACTGAGGCTAGGAATGTAACTCTTTTGTGTGCTGCACTGGACAAAAGCTGTACTGTAAATGTATTTGCGATTCTGGCTCCTGCATGACATCAGCATACTAAAACAGCACACTTCACTGGGAATTTGATATTTATAAATTATCCCAAGCCTCCTGTCCTCTATTATGATGTACAACATTACTTTGATAAATTGGCAGACTGATATATCGGTCGGGCTCTTACGTAGCTGTTACAAACAGACACTTGTATCTAAGTCTATTTGTTTAGAGTCCCCTATTCATCAAGGCTGCATAGACTACAGAAAAAAGAAATTTGCTGTAAAATGTTTCCAGTTTCTTGAGGGCTACATGGCCTAGGTTTCAGTTAGCAGATGCCAAAACTCTTTATTTATAGGCCCAAGAAAAGTAAAACAGACTGACTAAAGTAACAAACAGAAGAGAATTCATTGCCAAGAGCTGCAAGCATTCAAGGACAATGGTGACTGAACCAGCTCATAAAATTACAGCAATCTCTTTAACTCAGGGGCACAGAGGGGAAATGCTGCTTTAGCTATTGGAGACTGGGGAATCGATATATAAAAAGAAGATGGATAAAATATTGTAAAAAAGCTGTAATTTTGGTGGTGCCTCACGAAGGTCATTAGCTGCTACAATAAAGGCTTTTAAGGCTTTTTCGTGAGATGAATACCCATAATTTATTGAAAGTTCCTTTCTTCTTCTCGTACGCATGCAGAACTCCATGCTCTTCAGTAAAGCACAGATACGTTTTAAGTGCGTGGGGACATACAGTATGTTGTGACAGTAATCAGTATGTTGGACTGCTTTCTGCCACCATGCACCTCATTTAAGAAGCAGACAGACTTTCAGCCAGTGTGAAGTATTTTGACTTGCGTTGTTTTCCTTGATGAGAGACAAAATTCCGTGGTTGTGGGAACACCAGCAGGACAAATGGAAATTAAGTGCAGAAATGTGTTTTGGCTTGGAGGGAGGGAGTGGGATGGGATGGGAGATAAAAAATGGAGATGAACTGATAAATATGACAAAGGTCTGCAAAATGGAGAGACAGAGGTGAAAACAAGTCGGCGTATTATGATGCATTGAAAGAGAAAATGAAATGACACAGAGCCCCCGTAGGTGCGAGCAGAGAAGGCTTGATGTGATGTGATGTTGTGATCAGTGACTTAGAGAATGAAGAACACCTTTAACTGTTTGACTTATTTATAGACATGATCATGTAGAAATTGTTTGAGGTGATGCAGCGGTAAAGCTGTCATCACAGACTATACTCCAGCAGCAAGTTACAGTAGGTCAGCAGGAGAACTGCTGTTTCATTTAGTTTTATAGTTTGCACTTGAAAAGACCGTGCTAGTAATAGTAACAGCAAACACTGTGTTGAGAGAGAAGTTTAGGATGTGGATTTGTATGATTTAGTAGTTGCCCTTGAGCTTTTGAGTTTATGACATCATTATTTGGAAATAAGATCATCTGCAATTCCATGAAAAGTTAAGAAACACCATCGTCTGATACAGATCATTTGGTATGATTTAAAGAATCATCTAATTAATAGACCTTGAGATGAAATGGTTTGCTCTGGCTATAACTGGTTATAACCGTTTCATTAGCCAATGCCATAATAATTTTATAGTGGACGTGATTTTCTGACTATTTGTGTGGAAAGGTACACGCATTGTCAGATGCGACCCCCCACTGCTCCTGGAAACCGTGTTTAAGATGCTGTTATACGCTTCAACAAGCATTGTGTGATGGTTCATGGTCATTACGTGGCATCACAATATCATTCCAAACCTTAATATAGACAATACTGTATATCCCCTTGTGCAGCAGTGTGGATATGCAGTGCTGTTGCATAAGAAATATAGCATGGTGGTGTGTAAGTCACACTCGATTTGAACAGAGAAATAGATCGCAAGTGAGGCCAGCGTTAAGAAAAGCTTGAAAAGGAAGCTTGAATTGACACCACATGTCCTTTCACATCCTAGTCTTTGCACTAACATTGTGTAAACTTGATCATAACAACACTAAACAAAATAATCTCACCAAATATTGAGAAGAAATATTTCAACTTCTGAATTCTCTGTTTTGCTTTTTTTTCTGAATGTCGATGATTATTGTCCTGTTGATTCTTAAACACACTTCATTCAAACTGGACGGACACAAAATAAAACTCACCAAACAGTTGTCTTTCCGCAATCACCTCTGGTTTGGTCAAACATGTATGAGCAATGAGTAAGATGTGAAAGTATTCCAGTTCTACATGCTTTTTTCGCTGGCTGTCGGTTGCTGGACGCCCTCCCGCTGCTCTGTCGCTTCATGCGATTAACGTCACATTAATTAACAAACACTCATGACTCTTGGTCAAAAACAAGATGCAAACCCTGGTCTCCAGGTCTCAAGTCTCAAGTGAATGAACCATCACAACCTGCCCATAAGGGATGCACTCTTTGTACTGCTGTACTAGAGGGGTAACAACAGTGTCAAACTCATAAGTGTTGGGCTACAGACTAGGCGACTGTATTTGAGTGAGAGCTGGCTGTAAGTTGTTACGTGTATGTCTCCCAGTTCAGGATACCAATTGTTTTTATGGTTAATATTAAACCCTAAAAATACAGGCTTTTTGTTTTGGACATGTGTTACACAAAAAACAATACTGGGATTTAAGCGATGGAAACACTCTGTTTGATATGTTTATGCTGTCTGGCCTCTGTCACTTTGACTTTTTGTGTAGCCCTCAGTCACTGCTGTGACTAGTAGGTCTACTCATGGAATTCAATACATTTTAACTTCCTCTCCGGAGAACAACGCCTGTCAACTCCACTCCCACTACTAGTTCTAAGTTAATGCGGGCAAATCAAAGCGGATCTACATTGTCTACCTGCCTTTAGGCCTCAAAGCTCCCGTCGTTTGACTTACCCTTACCATGGATGCATTTGCACATAAACCTAATCCATTCGTGAATATAAGCCTCTTCTATAAGTTATATATTCTTTTCTATCACGGTCCCATCCTCCGTCTCTTTTCTGTTTCCTCTATCGGTGCTAATAAATTCACTGGCAGTGGGCCACAGTGAAACATTAGGTGAGAACATGGGGAAGAAAGGCTGACAGGGGGTGAACACCAATGAGACAATGTGAAAATAAGAACTGAAGGGGTGAAAACCTGTCAACTGGGAGTGAGGATCTTTTAATTGATTGTGATGTGTTTGGGACTGACTTCTGACTCAGACCTACATTGTAATTCTTCCACAGAAATAGCTGTTCCTCATTGTAGAATCTGCAACTTAAGAAGGTTTTTTCATATCAAGTTGTATGGAAGCATGCCGCCAATGTCTCTCTGTACAACTACTATTAGTGCCGCTGATTACATGTTAACAAAGGCTTGCTTTACAGTTAGCTGTTTATTTTGGTTGTTTATGCAAATTAGCACAGTTTTCATAGATATTGGCATGTTTGCACATAGTTTGCATGTTTATCATAAAATAGGTAACGAAGAAACTTCATGGTGATATTTAGCAGTACCTTAATGACCTGAAGTGTGATGCATGAAATGTACATTAGATATCTATAGAGGCTGACTCAGACAGGGTTCTCCACTTCAGGGGCACTTACATACAACAAACCTTCCAGTTATGATTGATTGATTTATAGAACACTTTATTACTAAAAGTCATGGCAAAAGTGGATTTTTTTTTATGGTTGATAGTAATTTACTGGTCATATTTTTAAGAGATCTCCAGAATTCCTTCTGTAAAGATCTTCGACTTTATTATGTCAGTGACATGTAAATAGGAGTTTTGATCCTGGCCATATCAAAGGTTCTGACTCTGTTATGATGATTATGATATTAAGGGCATACTTAATTAGATACCTAATTTACACATTCAAACGTATACATTTTCTGAAATTATGTAATCCAAACAGTCATTGTGTTAATGTAAATAATCAACTGGGTTGGTTTCATGGCAATCTACTATGCTCATCTTCTTTTGAGCATCACAACCTCCACAAAATGATTCATTTCACTGTCATAATTCAGCCATTCGGTCCGGTAACATTTGAAAAGTCTAGAAGATCTGCTCTATTAAATGATTTTATGATAAATTTACAATTTTAAGCATTTGACAAACAATCCCTCAAATCATCATCAGAGGTGATTCAGAAGTGTGTATACGCAATGTTGGCTGAAAAATATGTAGTTATATGCCGTATACCTGCACCACTGGTTAAAATTATCACAAGTTAATCTGGGTGTACCACACCCTGCCACAGCTAATTAACAGCGATCTCCACAGTGCCTTCGAGCTGGGCATAAACATACCTCAGACTGTATGTTTCACTTATAGGCTAATGCAAGTACAAACAGTAACTTAATGTTAGACATCTTTAGTTTATTTAGCTTAGTTCATAGAAGATCTATTAAAGTTGAATATCAGCCGCAGCAGTCATATGACCATAGAGTTACACTACATACATCCGCTTCCTGTGTCAACCAGCAGGAATGCGGACAGCGCCACTCTGAGCACACGGTGGTCAAACGGGGTATAAAGTAAAATCTTGTCATCAGGACAACCTGGTATTTGACAACCCTAGAAAATATACTCAACAATTAACTGTTTCTGTCTACTTCACCACCACAGGCAGTTTGAATGAAATGTCCGACTGTTTCACTATGTGAGAAGTATGGTGCTAAAGTCACTTACAACTCATGTAATTGTATTCTTCTCCAGCATTCATAAATCTTTGGAGTCACCTTGAAAGGGTTGCATATTAATTAAGGTGGACATAGTATAAATGGAGGATGTACTTAGTAGAGATGGTTAGATACATTTCTGTGCTGCATTTACCTATTTTTATAATTGTCTCTAAGCTCTTGACTGTGTGTGTGTGTGTGTGTGTGTGTGTGTGTGTGTGTGTGTGTGTGTGTGTAGTTTAATAAGTATGCTGCGAATGTGTGTGTGTGTGTGTGTGTGTATAT